>CABHPQ010162904.1:0-10663 GCA_902168405.1 Peromyscus aztecus | reverse complement strand
CTACTAATACAATTATAGGAAAGGGTGACGATATTTTTTTCCATTTTCTCAGTACAGGATCTGTGTATAGATGCTTGGTGATAAGATCATTCTCAGTTTTCCTCCTCTCTTGGGACTAGGCACTTCCCAGAAAAGTTTCACTCTCTTACCAATACCACAGTCAACATGCTGCAAACTGATAATCTCATAGGGCATTCAGCCACCATACTTCAACCATGAAATGATCTTACCTAAAAATCACTGATGGGCTTTAAAGGAACTACCATTCCTGGGGCCATATAATTCTATGTATTTGAGAAAGTGAGCACAAGTAAAAATAGATGGAAACCTTCACAGTTGATTTTATTTTTATGAACCCTTGAAAATGATTAAGATATAAAATCCTAGATCCACCAGAGTTAGAGTTAAGATCTTCTCATTCCAAAACAGTACTGTGCTCTTGAAGTACTCAATCTTTAGAGTCCTGTAAATGTTTTATAAACATATTACTAGATGATATTTTACATGGTCTTCTCATTTATGCCTATTATTCAGTCGATATGTGACTCCAGACTAGTAAATGTGTAGGGTATTTTTTCCTTTAACTTCAGAACAATTTCAGCCCAAAATAAATCAATTAATTAAATAAAACTGCTGATGGGAATAGAAGAAATAACAAAGAACTGTCAGCTCATTTCTGCCTTCAATCTTCTCATTCTTCCTCGTGTCAAAGCCTTACTAACTCTATGCTTTGTTACCAATTATCTTCATAGGATTTGGGTTTAGTGAGTACACACACACACACACACACACACACACACACACACACACACACGTGTGTTGTACAGTGAGCATTATGTTAGTGGTTTTCAGCAGTGTTGAGGATCAAACCCAGGGCCACATAAATACTAATCAAGTGCTCTACTCCCAAACTAAGGCCCAGCCCCATTTATAGTTTTCTCTCACTACCCACAAAGCAGTTACTACTTTGCTAATGACTGTAGACTACTCTGAGGGTGAAATTATTTCTATGTAAACACAAACTTGTCCAGTGGTCCTTTTTAAAAAATGATTTGTTAATAGAGAGGAGAAAGTTGCCACTGCAAGTCACATTTTATGCACATATTGTTGTCCAATGCAATGTCTCCTCTAACAATTCCATAAACCACAGTATTGAAATTACTTTCAATATAAGCTTGGAAACAATTATGCTCTATCCCAAGATTTTGAATATGCATAGTGATAACATAGATGGCAACAAATGTATATATTTCTCAAATCTCGCATATATTTGAATGGTTTGTTATCACTTCTTTTATTTTAAGATTGTGTATTTCAAAGCTGGTAATACATATTAATACATATTTTTAGTACCACATAGGAAACATTTAGATTTCTACTCTCAAAATAAATTTGAAAGCACTCTATGCCAAGATTTGAAAACAGGCTGCTTTAATATAAACAAATTTATAAATATTCTAGGATTTATGCTGTATAGCAAAATTGCAAAATCTTTTTATACAATAAAGTGTTCACTGATACATTACAATTATTTTTGCCTAAGAATGGCTCATTAAACACTGCTTGGTATTTTTAAGGCAAACAGTAAAGAACAGTTGAGGGTAAAGGGAGAGCTAATGAAATTGTTCTAAACAATCCAAATGTTTAGTAATCCATTGTCTTAAAAACTTTTCACATATTAATATACTAAGGTTTAGGAACATGGAAAAAATAATTTGATATGCAAAATGTTGTGTGGTTTTCTTTGATTTGTTACAAGCTACAGTTGAGGAGACATCAAAATTGGCTTTTGACAAGGTTGTAAATTACCACAATTGCCAGCAACTGTGCAGATCTTTCCCCAAATGCTGTAATTATAAAATCTGTTACAATTTGTTTAAGTTAAGTGATGTGAGTATTTCACTTATTTACGTTTATTATGGCTGAGACTTCAGTTTGTGCATTTTGCCTTCTTAATGGTTTATAATATTAACCGCAATCAAAATTACATTTTCTGTATTTACATCCTGGTTTCTCTGATTGCTTCTACTAAGCGAATTTGGTGTGCTTAACATAATTTTAGTCTTCTTTTTTTATATTTCTCTCTCTTTTATCCTTATATGCTCAAAACAGACAATGGTCGCAATGTCAAAGGTAAAGTATAAACTCAAATTCGCCATCTGATGCTTAATGTGCCCTTTACTTGGCATGTTAACTGCCTGCTGTATGCCCTGTTGATGCCACATCTCCATGCTGCCCTCAGCTAGTCCAGGTGCCTGGTGGAGACATCATGGCTTGGTTTTGCTGGAGACATGATTACTTTGTCTGCTGTGCCATCAAATCGATGATGAACACCTTTTTATCCTGAACAAAAGGATGTAAGATTGACGGTGAACACTTCATAAGTATTTGGAAAGACACACATATCAAGATGAATATATTCCAGTTGTAAAAAGAAGCGCATAAGCTGTTTCAGGGACTTTGTGTTTTGTTTTGTTTTGTTTTTTTCTTGAGTACACGGTTAAATAAAATGATCAAAGAGCTCTATGACCGCATCACTTCACTTGTTCCTCTTTTGTTTCCTTAAAACTAGTTTCACGTTCCTGGATGGCAGGGGGTATGGTTTTAAGCTTGCTGTAGTAGTATACTGTGCTTGCATGAGAGTCGTTTTCTATTTTTCCTCTATTATATTTCAACCATTTTAAATTGTATTCTGTATGACTCTAATCACTGGCATGGTTTACAGCTACCACAGGGCACTGTTTAACTGGGAGATATTCTGGATAAATTTGGATTTGGCTAAAATTTGAAATCCCATTCTGTTTTGACTTTCACAGTAGATGCAAGGATCAAACTTTTGTCTGGACCTTTGGCCGTGGTTGCTGCTGTGGGTGTGTAAATGGTGGCAGTGATCCATTTCGTGCATGTTTGTTGCATGGACATGTCTCCACCAGTAACCATCATTACTCAGAACTTGCTGTCTCGACCTCTTCTTTAAGTCACTGGTACTCTGACCACTGTGCAGTTTTGTGTATTGACTTCTTAATTGCCTCCCTAATTAATTAAGAACTGCTGTTGCTGATGAATGAGCAGTGCTAGAGACTGTAGATGTTATGTGATCAGAATCCCAGGACAATTTGGAAATAAACGAGATCATGAAATTTTTCCTTTGCCTTTCCTATCATTTTGTAAGCACTTCAAGAAAGGTCTGTGCAGGAGACCTCCATTACTGGGATGGGGTTTTATCTACATGATTATTCTGTCCTTTGTCTGCCCCATTATGATTTTTAGAAACAATCCTCAAAGGGAACATAAAGATCTGCTACCTGCTTGGTCCTTGGAAATACTAAAGCTTAAGATGAATAAATGAATATACATTTATTTTTCCAGTAATTTTTTTTGAAAACTAACATGAGAAATGAATCTAGTTTGTTTGAAGTATGTAGAAATTAGACCAGTTTGTCTCCTAAACTAATAGTCCAGAAATGAAGATGTAATTCAGGGGTGGACCACTTGTGTGTATGAGCTCTGACCAGATCTCTAGCACCCAAATAAAGAAAGGGGGAGAGAAAGGAAGGGAGGGAGGGAGGAAGAGAGAAAAAAACCTACCACCAGTTCATCTATTTGTAAAAAACAAAGCCATTTTTTTAATTTCATTAACTATTCCATTAAGTCAATCTTTATCCTTATTTCCTCTATTTTATAATAGAAATCCCAATTTCCTGATTGCAGCTTTTGTTTTGCTTTTGTTTTTGTGTGTATGCATATATTTCAGATACACATCACTTTTACACTTGTCATTTTCATAAAACTACAAATAGAAACAGGTTGATGCATCAAGTGTGCTTGAAACATAAATAAATACTGACTCTAAGCCATAATAAATAAAATATTAAATAAAAGAAAAAATACATTTCTACACTGTTTTGAACACAAAATGTATCATTACAATTGAGGATCACCCACTTTGACCAAATATCATTTTCCTACAAAACAGCATAAATAACCTCATAATGAGACAAAGGATTGCAGGATTGTCTGAGTGAGCCCCTTAAAGCTCAGGTGCTGCCCAATTCCTTTGCACAGGGAGTACAGACATCTTTATTTTCAGAAAAGGCCATACGTTAACTATCTTGGGAAGTCTGTTTTAGAACCCTGTCCACAGAGAACCAGCACTAGCTTAAATTCTTCCTCCTCCCATCTGTCCCCAGTGGACAAAGATACATTCTCTGGCTTCAAGAACTCTAAGCATAAAATTTCACCTCAGAAAACAGCAAACTAGCACTCAGCCTTTTCTTCCAAAACAATTTCCACCCAAACTTTTTCTTCAGGTCGATTCTGTTTCCCTTCAATAAGTTTCTTTAGCACTCTGACACTTTAAACAACAGCTAAGTGTTATTTTTAGAAACTGAAACCCCTGTATGAGGAAGAGGAAAGCTGCTTCTAACAAATGGCAGAATAGGTGTAGATAATATAATCTGAGGCAATAAATATCTCTAGAACATGAGAAGAATTTCCAATGTTACTTTAGTCACTCACAAACCACCTCACACCTAGGGGTTTGTTCACGTGTTCTGCATTCTAATAGATACGACATTTACTCTTCTCATCCTGTTTAGTAAGTCCTTGAAAAAATCGGGCCCCTATATTGTTTCCTAAGACCCCAGATTTCTATTCCATGTTTACCAGTTTCCAACTAGTGCATGACACTATCCTGAGTCAGAAACTAAAATGCTCTCAATTGCTAAGAGCAATCACCTCCACTGTAGCCAGGAAACCTAACACAAGAGAGAGAGAGAGAAAGAGAGAGAGAGAGAGAGAGAGAGAGAGGAGAAATCTTACAGAATTTGTTTCTTGTAAGTAGTATTGGCCTTTTCCCAGATGCCTATGATCTTACCAGGATTTGCAAATTGATTCTTAGTGGTGACAATTTGTCTGGCAAATTATATGTCACGCAGTGGAACAGAATTTATAGATACTGAATCCAAATAACTTGATGAGTGTTTCTTTATGTCTTTTTCTGAGTGCTACAACACTTTTTGGCTGGTGCTTATTCACGGGGTTCTTTGGCAAAGCCTCACTGCTAATGCTACATTGGCATTTTTACTAATGTTAATATGCATTAGTAATGTGTTTCATTACATTTAACAACATAAACTCAATGTCCTAAGAAATACTGTACATGTCCAACAAGATAGCAAAGTAAAGGCCCTTGCTGTCAGAAAATGCAAGCCTGACAACCTGAGTTTGATTCCAAGAAACCATCTTAAACCACGTAAAGAGAGAACCAGTTCCATGAAATTGTCCTATGATGTCCATATGCATTTGTGCCCATAAATTCAAACCACACACACACACACACACACACACACACACACACACACACACACCACCAACACCACCAACAATAATAATCAATAAGCATTTTCTTACTCCTGATAAATTTAAATAGTCTCATCATATACATTTTAAGTATTTTAAAATCTAAAATTCTTCTTAGTTATTGCTGAATCTCTATGCATCGTTGGAAAACGTAGCTTATTTTATAATTTCATCAGGTACTAGTATTAAAACTTACCCAACTGTTGCTGTAGTCTACCTGGTCACTCGCTTTCCATTTTCTAATCACACACACTGGCATATTCACATTGTTATCCCTCTTGCAACTGTCTCTCAGAGAACATCAGTCTCCTGGTACACTTTTGAGTCTCATATTCCCTTCAACTGAATCTATCCTGTCCCTTTATTTCTGCCTGCTCCTTCTATTTAAATTCATTTACTTTGTTTTTCAGGCTACTCTCCTTTCTTTCATTAGAATCCCCAATCCCATCTGTTCATGATCATTGTCAGTGAGGCTGCCTATCAACTCTAAGTCCTCAGTCAAGGCCTCTCTGAATGTAGACCTAGGAGGTAGGAAACCTTGTACTTTGATTTTTGGTTTTTGACTCGTACCTTTTGGGCCTCGTGTTCTATCAGCTTAGTTTAGAATTGGTGAAAAAGAATATTATTAATCCCTGCCTTAAAGCATTGGGAATTTATTCCATTGGAATTTATATAGACTTCAGAGAAATCTGTGAAGACTATAGTTTGCTGCATCTAAAAGACTTCTAGGTGTCAATATTTGATTCAAAGCAAGAGAAAGAAGAATATTGCTCTTTGTTATACAGGAGAAAATAAGCTTGGGATGCCTTATCTGAGTGAGGGTGCATAAATCATTTTAAAATACTGTTATGCTGAATTCACTAAATATATTCATTCAAAAGAAAGTTTTCATTAACTCTTTTAGACTTAAAGTCCAAAACAAATAGAATGAAATGACAATTTTGAAGATGTTTTTCTATATTAAATGAGAGAAGCTAAACTAAGGACTCTAAGGAGAATGTAAATTCAGAGGTGCATCTGAGTAAGACATTTTATCAGAGTTTCTCAGCCCTAGCTCTAATAATCCTCTTCAAACAAAGTGTTTTGTTTTACTCACTTGACTTTCCTAAAATGGAATTCAGAGATAGTTAACCATTTCTAAAACAATAGCATGGTCCTCTAACTCTAATATAAAGATTCACAAAGGCAAAGCGGTTAATGATCATATAATATGATATTACTATGCTAGTGTTTGAATATAAATATACTGAGGACGTAATTCAATAATCACAGTAGAAAAAGTTGACTTCCAGGAAATTAAGAACATGATTGAACAACCCATATAAAAATAGTAAAATTGGAAAGCAGTCATATTAGGTGATAATAAATTGGGTTTTAACAAATTTCTAAATGTGTTAAGTACTCAAAATAATAATAAACCAAGAAAACATGAAAGGGAAATTAGGGAGTGTGATATTCTTACAAGTGAGCAGTCCTTCCTTTTAAGCATTCTTTCAAAATACTTCTCTATATGATAAAATGTAATAACAAAGACTTATACAGAAGATAGACACATTACTAAGTGTTAAGGTATATTTTCATCTTCATGTTGAAAACTATCTTGCCAACCACATGCTTTGTTAAGAATGAGTAGTGCTGGCAAAATAAATTCGCAGGTAAAAGCACTTACTTCTCAAGAGTGCTGACTGGAGTTCGATCCCCTCACATTAGAAGAAGAAAACTAAAAAGTTGTCCTATGGCTTCTACGTGTGCTCCTCAGTAATCATAGCATACACACACACACACACACACACACACACACACACACACACACATACACACACATACACACACACCACGAATGATTAATTAAAATTTAAAATAAAAAAAATAAAATGATGAGTAATAGCAGGCAGAAATATCCATGGAAGCACTATAAAGGAGCTGTGGAAGGTCTCTAGAGTGTTCCATACTGACACTGAAAACCACAGCAGATGTGCAGCATTTAAAGTGTGACTTTCCGTTTGTGAGGGCACATGCAATTTGACATTTAGAAAGGGATAATGATGTAAGATATTTTAAAAGGCACTTTGTTCAGAACTTTAGTGTAGTTCTGGTAGTTACCAGGAAATTTAATTTTGCTTCTAGTTATCAAAGAAGACTCAAACCCCTTATTTTACATACATGCACATGTCAGGTTTAGAAGCAAACTGTCATCAGAACTCTAAGATTCTGTGTTGACCATTTACATGCTACAAAGATTGCAATTCTAGATAACATGACTTTCCAAACCAGTGACATACTTCTAACATAATTATATGAGGACATTAAAGCAGTGTATGATCTTTCATGTTCATGACAGGTGTAGTTCTAGAAATGTAGTATCACTGCAGCCCTATGAAGTATGTTGTGCTGCTTTATTGGGAACACATTAGAGATTCAGACCATTTCAAGCACTGTAACTATATGAATTCCCTTGAAACACATGCCAACAGGTTGTCAAAGCGAGAATAAGAACTGTGGTACTCAAAGTCCTCCATCATTATGACAATCAAAGGGCACCTTGACAAATGTCCCTTGAGGGCAATATTTCAGACCCTCCGTCCATAATGATAGCTAATTCTATGGACTGACCAGAAAGAGCCACAAGGGCAGTAAAACTACACTAACATATGTTGCCTGCCTATCAACATCCTAGATTAGCTGCGTAGACAATTTCCTACAAAAAAATACAACATAAAGAAGGGTGGTCTAGACATAAATTCAAAAGGTGGACAAAATGGTTTTACTACAGCTTCACTGTATGCCTGAATGTTACCCTAGGTCTCTTAGTCATATCTGTAGGTGCAGATAAATTATCCAGGAAAAGAAACTACAGCATTTCAGTGAGGAGGGCAACAACAGTGTCTAAGAAGCCTGAAGTCCTAGACGTGCTACAGATTTTAACAAACGTGCCTAAAATTGAGGCCAAGAATAGACAAAACAGGAAAACCCCATCTGAAATACATTTTTTTCCTTATACTTTTTAAATTTTTTTTAAAGCCTTCAGGCACCAGGGCTGGAGCACTAATGGGAGGCACCAGAGGACGGTGGTAGTAGAGCAAGTTCAGCTAACAACACGGGAGAAGGAACTAAAACGCAATCTTCCCCCTCCCACCCCCACTCTCTCAGTCAAAGACATACTGAGTAACACTCATGCTCTTGGGAATTTTAAACAGTTCTTCATGATGCTGAGTTTTAAGAGCTACCACATGGAGTAAGCAATTAATCCAACACGTAAGAACTCCAGACCATTTCTTGACACCATAAATAGCAGATAATAGATTCATCCCTAACAGAGATGGCATTGCTTAGGCTCTTCAACAAGGGAACCAGGGGGCTTGGCCTCTTCCCAGTTGTGTTTCTAAGAACAGAATGTCAAAGTTGTTTGGGAGCTTCCAACCCAGACATACTCTGTTTCCTGACTATGGTTATGTCTAGCTTAAGTTGTGTTTGCCATGGCAACATCCTCGTGTAGTTTGCTTACAGGATTTTTCTTTTTTCTTATGTAACTGAAAAATAAAATGAAAAGAAATATTTCAAGATACCAAAAAGAATCCTGAAGATTTCAACAGAGTGAGAAAATATGAGTGTGTATGTGGGCACACGTGCATACACACACACACACACACACACACAGGAGACACTTGGTCGTTTTCGACTTCATGTAGGCATGAATCTTGTAGAAACTCCATGGATCATCTCATATAGGTAGTAGAAATCCAGAAGAAAGCAACTGGCTTGTCACTTCTTAGTGACATGTGAAAGAGAGTAACTTAAGCCAGGACTGTGTAAGTGAAACATTCATAAATTTCAAGACCAACATGATTTTTAAGTTGGCCAGGGCTTCCTTCTCTATGTCACCCCCAGAATAGGAAACAAAAACGGTAGAATCCAGCCAGCAGCAGAACATGAAGGGTCTTTTGTTTGTTTGTTTTATTTTGCTTCTCTTTTTTTTTTCAGCCTTTAATAAAAGCAGCCAGTTCACAGCAGAAGCTGACATTTGCACTTCTAGTACAACAGTTTCCCTTTTGATTCTCACGTGTCCTTCTTTGTGGAAAAAGATGTTCACATATAACCTGACTGCACTTAGTCATGGGAGTCACACCAGTCATGGATCATTAGCCAGGCATTCAAGACCATCTTTCTTTTACTTCTTTTTTTTTTTTTATTTCTTCTGATACTATTCTTACAAATGCTCTCCAATTTTTCTAGGGCCTTTTAATCATATCAAGTCTAGTCTGCTGGGGTCCACATCGGATTCAAACCTCAACAAATACAGCACCATCAACAAGATTCCTCAGCTCACTCTGAACTTTTCAGATGTCAAAACTGAAAAAAAGAATACATCGCCTCCTTCTTCAGATAAAACTATTATTGCACCCAAGGTCAAAGAACGGACACACAATGTGACGGAGAAAGTGACCCAGGTAGGGCATTGCTTTATACTACATTGCAACTGCTATGGGACTATTTGCTGGACTATAATGAATATTTTCTCTCTGATGAATAGTGGGAAGACATTTATCTCAATACATTGAGATACTTAAAAACTCCTAAGGAAACATTAACAAAGCTGGCAACAGTGACTTTTATCTGTGACTAGACTGGGCAAAACTAAACTAACTTGATATTGTTTATTGCTCAGAGGTAATTATGCGGCTATTTGTCACTCTTGGACATTTATTGACTTGCTGCCAACCCTGACATTATAAAGTATTTTTAAAGAAATGGAACAGATGTGTGTACTGGAACTTTAGAGGTCTAATTGAGATTTACTCCTATCTATGACCTCTCCTTTTGCACTTATTCCACTAAATTAAGCCATATGCAAGCTGGTAGAAAGGAGAGCTGCCTGAGATGATACAATATTAGAGTGAAACAATGCATCTCACAACAACAATATTTCATCATTTTTCAAGTAAATATTGCAACCTGAATTACGATAAAGAGGCATTGCCCCAAAGTCTTGCCTCAAAGAATAGATAAAGATGATTTGTACTTATTATGTCAAAATAACCACTTAAGCAGTCCCTAGCTTTTGCTTACAGTGCATTTACTATGCTAGGGATCCATGGCTCTAAAATTTGTCCAGGAAGCAATTCTTCTACAAACAATTTAGTTAGCATATTCGCCAGCAAGATTTTGTAATAACAGCCCACAATAAAAAAGGTAAATTTGACCCCAACCCCTATTCTAAGCACTGGAAAATTTGAACTAACAAAGACTTTTTTCTGAATTGTAATTACCACAGGTAGTGCTGTATTGCTATTTGCACAAAACC
>CABHPQ010162903.1:19142-47014 GCA_902168405.1 Peromyscus aztecus | reverse complement strand
AACTAAGTCAACTTATTTTTTGCAGCTAACTACAATATGATTATAATATGTTTTGGCTTTAAGGCTCTCATGGCAATTTGAGATTTTGAAAAACAAATTATACACATTATACCATTTGCGTGTATTCTTGACATATAAACTCAGCCAAAATTCCAATGAACATAAATCTGAGCAAGTTTACATTTGTATAACTCTAGCATTAACTGTCATCAGAGTTGGTTTGGCTTAGCATGATTTTACAGAGTCCAAAAGATAACCTACAGTCAAGTTTCAAGTTGTTGAGTTGAAAGTACTTTAGCTGTTGTTACACTCCCTCCTACAAATGTTATGCCACAAACCATTCACTCTGTAGATGCTTATGACAGTTTGCTTAGTCCTTGATAGAAGCCTCTGGCTTCTGAGAAATAAAAAGTTTGATCTAAGCTACAGGAGACAGCATGCCCAGGAAAACAGCTGGGACATGAACTCGAAGACCATATGCAAAGGAGTAGGAGAGAGGTGGCATTTCTGGGAATTTCCATTGCAAACAAAGTAACTGGAGAGATATGTAGAAAATGGTAGAAGGGCGTCAGTACCCAAACACTTTACTTTCAGTTCAAGTGTTGAGTGTATAAGTCTGAATATCTAGTTACTGCTTATTGAATCACAACTAGGAATTTTACCTCCACTGTGCTATCAATTGCTCTCCAGCTTTCTGAAATGTCTTCCTTAGTGTTGTGACAAAAGTCTATGAAGTTGCAGTAAAGAATGTTAATCTAATCTGGGATGCTGCACCCCATCTCTTCATTTCCAGATCAGGCGTGATGAGTAGTTAACTCTGTCAGTATTGTCATCAGGTTTATATCCCTTTATATTTAGAATTGAGGCCCCAGGGTTCTTTAGTTATTGGAGGGGAGGAAGAACTTAGTAATTTTTCTTTTATAACCAACTAACTCTCAAGTCTTCAAGAGATGCATTTACTTTGAGAACATGCAAGCTTTTCCATGCACTGTAGTGTTTCCTTATTTCCACAGGATAAAACCTAAAGCCTTCACTGATGTGTTGAACCTTTTGACATTGTAGGACCATGCTGTCTTCTACAAAGTTCACACCTGAGAACTGCACAATTGATTTTAAAAAGTCATAGAAAAAAATCTCATAATGTTTTAAGTAATTTTATATATATTTTTGTTGGGCCACACTCATAGCTACTCTCTGCTGCCTGTGACCATTGGTTTGCATGTTAGATTGGTCTACAAGGGTGCTTGAAGTCACAAATAGTATTAACCCTTACATGTACCATATATATCATACTTTTGTGCGGCCCTGGTTTCCTTTCTGCTGCTGTGACAAATATCATGACCAAAAGCAACTTGGGAGAAGAAGGGGTTGATTTTAGGTTGCTACAGGTTATGGTTCATCACTGAGGAAAGTACTGGAGGAACTCAAGCATGGACTTAAATGCAGAAACCATAAAGAACCAGCTTATGCTTAGCTAGCTTTCTTAGACATCCCTATGATACCTTCCTAGGAAATCTTCCTTCCCATAGTGATCAGTTGACAAGTGAGACAAGCACCCATACACTTGCCAATAGGCCATTCTGATCTGGGCAATCCCTTGACTGATGCTCCCTTTTCAGGTGACTCTAGTCAGTGTCAAGTTGACAGCTGAAACTAAGTAGGACACATGCATATGATAAAATGGTATGTATACTATGTACATTAAGAGATCAACAATAGTAAGTATAATAACATACAATAACATAATCACGTGAATGTGGTCCCTCAGGATCTTCTTGTTGTCATCCTTGTAATGATATGAGATAATTCAATGCCTGTATGTGAGGTGAAATGAAGTAAGAGATATACAAGGGCAGCTTGAATAGTCACATAACAATACTTTCTGACATAGACATCTGGAAAGCTGATCTTATAACCAAGAGAGCAACAAAGCGATGGAAAGAAGGGTAGTATATTCAGAGTGAATACACAGGACAGAAGGATGACTCATGTCCAGTGCATGGTGGTGTAAGATTTTACCCTAGAAAGCAACTCTTGATTGAGGAGGATTGCTGGAGTAGGAGATGAATCAACAACATTTTGAAATTCTTTATCAAAATCTGAGGCATCTCAGCAAACATTTCAAAGAAACTTAATTTGTCTCGATGGAAAAAGTATTGAATGATAAGTAGAGAATGGAAGACATTGTTCAGAAATAGTCTTTCTATTTACTGACCTTTGTGAGAAAAGTACATTTTACATTATCTTGGGTCATATGATTTTTAATGGAATGTCAGTGAGGCAAGAGAGAAAGACATCAAAAATTAAGGAGACTTGGGAATAGAAAGGACCTTCTCACTCTGGGGTTTTACCAGCAGAACTCCAGCATTCCAGCACAATTAACATTTACTTTGAAGATTTTTTTATGTAGGGACAATATTCCTTTCCTATATGTTTCAAATAAGATTTTTTAATGCAATGGACATATTTAAGGCCTAAGCATATATAACCTTTGAATGTGACCTGTCTCCTCTCCCAGATACAAACCTTTAATTTTTCTAAGAAGATCTCAAGAATGACTATTTACAGTAAAAGGCATGTTTTAGCTCTGTTCTGAAACCCTTGTGACTCATAGTTTCACCGTATGGGTTTGCAATCCTCTCTAAGGCATTTCTCCAACAGCTTTATGATCTCATTTCACAAAACCAGCAAAAAGGTAGGAGGGGTAAATAGTTTCTATTGTTCCTTAGCAACCTTTTAATATATAACTTTAGGTTCACCAAACTTTATATGTGTGTGTGTATATTATGTATACATATACATATCTATATATAATATATTGTGGACATCATTTAGACTGAAGCATGGCTTTCTCTTGAGAAGTCACCATACATTCTTGCTTGTATCTGTTCCTTTCCCTGGTGGTTTTTTCTTTCTATCAATCCCTGTGCTTACATCTAGGTTAAAATCTTTCCCTAATAAACTCTAACTCTGTTTCATACTGACTTATCCTGAAATTCTTTCCTATAGTGAAGTCAAGAATCATGGCTTCACCTGAGTTCATATCTCTGGAAGAACTTCTCAAATCAGCATGGGACTTTTTCTGCAGTCAGGACTCCATTACCACTGCACTTGGGAAATTGGAGCTGATCTGAGGCCAGAAACATGCCTGTATGATTTATTTGCCATACTGTGTTTCCTCTTATCTTGGTGAAGTTACATTCCACTGGTGGACTTTTGTACAAAGAACATGATAAATCTGTAATGGATGAAAACCTATGACCTGGAATTAAGCTTAAACAGAACCAGCAAAACTATATTAAATTTACAAAGAGCAACAAGCAAATATTTATGAGTAAGATGCAAAGTTCTATCATACCTTCACATCTCTTAACTGAGCATTTTAGCTAGATTAAGGATACTCTTTTCTCCTACCACCTCCAAATACTTGTTTAGGTAGCTAATAGAGTGTAGAGTGTTTTTCTTCTCTCATCTGGTGAAGTTACAATCATTCTTCTTGTTCTGCTGGATTTGCAAAGAATAAAGAAAATGTGATGTGAGAGCATGTTTGATTAGGAAATATTAATATTAATATGATAGAAATCTAACATGAGTCATATGATCTAGATGGCTGGTCTGGACTCTCATCATTCTTTCTTGAGTAGAACATGAAGCACCAAAGACAATGTATATGGCTTTTAAGACATTAATAGTTCTATATGTTTGTATATACTTCTCACTGACATGAAAGTTGTAGATGTTGATTTTCCATAATAATAGTGTAACTGTTCCTTTTTAAAAGGGCTGTAGCACAGTATAAAATTAATCTTGGATTAGAAAGGATCTTAACTAATATGAACAAGGTCACCAAAAACTAGGCCCCATGCCATTTCTATTCCTGGCAAGAATCCTAGAAGCCATAACTTTTATGTGCTATGATTACATCATTTTCACTTATAGGTATTCCTGACTAAGGGCATGACCTGTTATCAGTGGTAGTAGATATATGGACTCTTCTAATCTAAACTGTAACCCACACAATCTTAATCTTCCTCCTATGCCACTGAAGTTTATACATATTTCTTCCTGAATCTTGGCCCCTGACCTACCTGTATTTAGAGCATTTACCTCAGAGAACTTGTAATCATAAATTTATCTGCTCCTTTGAGATTTAGATCTTTACCAGGCTCTTTCATGCACTATAATCATTCAGTGTATTCCTCAAGGAAATAGGAAACATATTTTTAAAATGTAATCACCAAAACCAGACAGCATCCTTGTATTTGTTGAAAAGTATAAATGTAATATCCTTAAGTGGTAATCAGATGAGCTCACCACATTGGTCAAATTTCTGATGACCATCATCTAGGAATTTTCCAATAACTCACCTAAACACTAGAAAACTGTACCCCATTTTTTCCATAAAATTTAGTTCTAACTGTATACCCCCTTAAAATAGCCAAATGAAGTCTTTCTTTCTGTCTAACCCATTTAATACAATTGTTCTTTGATACTAAAGTCAACTTAAATTATACATGTTACAACAAAACAATTTTCTGTTTTTTGATTGTCATGAGGTAGAAAGAAGTCAGACTAATAAGTGGTCATAAAGTTGTAGGATAGCTGTCTTTATAGAATCACATTCCAAGTATAAGCTCAAAAATAGACACAATGAATAGAACTTTTTGATGGGAAGAGCAAGAATAGGTTTGGTTCTGAGGTCCTGAGAGTTTTTTCCTCCATTACTGACAAACTTTGGAGTTCTTGAGTGGAGGACATTGAGGCATTTAAGCTTGTAAGAAGGAATAGGGCATTTTGAGTCAATCATACAGGACCTTTGATTTGGGGAAAGGTATGGACTGCCATAGTAACAGGACATTTTAACTTATAGAACTTATAAATCTGAGACACACAATTATAAAATATTTTTTATACATTGCACACCAACATATACATTGAAAAACTTCTACACTAGCCAGATTCTCTATCATCTGAGCCATATGCCCTGCCCTTTAACAAGTTCTAATATTGTCATTATTTCTTTATCTATGTGTATATGTGCTCATGTGAGTACATGTGTACACCAGAGGGCAGCGTTAATGTTTGGTGTCCTTCTTGATCACTCTCCATTTTATAGTTAATTACTTAATTAATTAGTTGATTAATTAATTTAGCATGAATGAGTGTGTACACATGTGTGGACACACACTTGCCATGAATATTATGTGAAGGTCAGAGGGCAATTAACAGGAATGAAATCTCCTTATTTTATTTTTTGTATCATTTGGTTTCCCAGATAAAACAGAGTTCATTAGGCTTGACGTCAAGTACCCCTTTGTACTGAGCTATCTCAAAGGCCTCAGCTTGTTTTGTAAGGCTGTTTTCTCAGTAAGCCTGTATCTTGTCATCACAGCATTACTAGTTGTTCCATGAGACTTAGGGTTCCTCCTGGATATGCCTCCTCAGTGCTGGGATTCCTGGCTTATGCCACTGTGCCTTGTGTTTCACGTTGTTGCTCCGTATACAAACTTAGGTCCTCATGCTAACCACTTTACCGATCAAGCATATTCAGAGCCTTTAGTGATTGATTTTTATAATTATGGTGTTATTAGATGCTTGGGAAATATTAGGTTCAACTGCAAATAGCAGAAACCCCTAAGAGGCATTAGCTGAAACACTAGAGAAGTCAATGTATTTCGCGTAATTAAGAAACCTGAAGATAGTTTGTTCCAGCCATGATGACTTTCACACAATATTTGCAGAGACTAGCCTCTATAGTTGATCAATGTACTGTCTGTCACGTTTGCTGTTGGTCCATATGATACAAGGTCTTCATACCCCTATTCCCAGCACACTGATGGAGAAAGATGAGTTCATCTTTGCCTGGAATGCTAAGTAGGCTCTATATTTTAGGAAGCTGTCAATTGTCAGGCCCGAGGACAAGGTGCTGGAGACAGCTTTTATTATCCAGATTTTGCATTACACAAGTTCTTCACAAAGTTCCTTTCCAACATGATTTACATAAACATTTTACAAATTAACTTTGGTGATCTAAATCTTCAAAGTAACTTATGGAATGTTAGTTTCTAGCTTACTCTTCTGTGAACATCAAGTTTCTACTTAGAAATATCCAATGTTTGATTCTGCAGGGAGTTACAAGAGTTCTGATGACATAAAATTCAGTTGTGGAAAAAGAATCTTAGAAGCTGTGCCATCCAACAGACAATAACAATATCCATTTGAAGCCTTTAACTCTAATGGTCTCAACTTTTGGTATTATCATTTCTCTCTCTAGTTTCCTAAGAGAAAGAAAAAGTGAGGGAGACATATTCAACATGACATTATAACTTTATATATATATATATATATATATATACATATATATATGTGTGTGTATACATAGCTTTATAAATATATATATAAATTTATATATAAACAAAACAAAGCATAACTCTTCAGAGTTGCCATTCTTATAAAAATTTAAACATTTTTTACATGTACACAATAAAAATTCTCCTTTTCTTTTCTAGTTTATTTTTTTTTCTTCATGGTTTTTCAGTGTGAGGGGAAGTTAGATTTGGAAGCATTGGGATAGGTATTGAGACCTCTTAAATAAATTATTTCAAAGCTTTATTTATTTATTTTTAGTAAGAGAAATTTATTATTATTCCACACATTTGAAAAAGATTATATAACATGACCTGAATATAGGATAACAATTTCAGAATGTAGAAATGTTCGTGTTTGTTTCATACAGGTGAAATACTGCTACCTTGGAGATTAAATGGCAATGAATAAAATGCATTTCAGCTATAGTATAAAGTAGCAAAAATATAAGAATAATATCAGTGAATATACGTGTATTACTTTTCTTGTCATTGTGACAGAATTTAGAAATGGTTTAAGGAAGGGAAAGTTTATTTTGGCTTGTGGTTTAAAGGAAAACAGTCCAACATGACGGGGAAAGCATACCTTAAGGAATTTTTTTTTAATCTAGCTCATTTTTAATTTTAATTAACACACAAAACACAACATAAACACATATTAATGAGGTAGCATATAATGTGTTACACATATACAAAGCATCATGTTCAAATTACATATTTACTTCCACAAATGTTTCTAGTTCCCTTTTTTCTAATAGAAATCTTTATTCTTTATGTAATTTGTTTTATTCTTCTCTCATGCAATATACTCTGACTGCAGCTTCCCCTCCCTTAAATCCTCCCAGTTCCCCTCAACAGCTCCCCTTTCCCCCATATCCACTCCTTTTCCATTTCCCTTCAAAAAGGAGCAGGCCTCCCAAGGAGCAAGGCATAATAAGTTAAAGTAAGATTAGGCACAAACCCTCCTATCAGGACTGGGCAAGGAAACCCAGTAGGAGGAAAAGGGTACCGACAGTGGTGAAATAGTCAGATACCCCACTCCCACTGTTAAGAGTCCCACAACAACACCAAACTACACATGCACACTGTGTTTGCAGGGACTTAGCACAGACCCGTGCAGGCTCCATGATTGTCGCTTCGGTCTCTGTGAGCGCCTATGAGCCCTGTTGGGCTGTGTTCTCCTGGTGTCCTGGAACCCTCTGGCTCCCACAATTCTTTATCTTCCTCTTCCTCAATCTTTGAGGGACGAGACCCAATAGAGATCTCCAGTTTGGGTTCTCTCTCCACCTAATGTTTGACTGTGAGTCTCTTCATCTGCTCCCATCAGCTACCAGAGGAAGCCTCTCTGACGATTGGGCTAGAGACCTAGGATTTTAAAAAAATCAATACAATGATTCCTAATGATATTCTGCTATACTTGTAGATTTGTGCCTAGCCCAACTGTGATTTCTTTATGATGAAAACTTTCAGAACAGTTAGTAATTTGAGCCAATCCAAGAGAAACACTTTGAACATTAAAGCCAGGAAAGGCATCATGGCAAGGATTTCCCAAGCCTGCAGAACTCACGTCACATTCGGACATGAATGCTAGAAAAGGATCTACAGTTTGTCTACCATCTTGGATTTCAGTCTTGCTCTGAAACAGTTGTTCCTTGCTATTTTATCATCTTCCTCTTTTGCAATGGGAATGTTTACTTTGTGCCACCAGATTAATTTTCTCTTATTTTATTGGGACCCCCAACTAAGAGTGTCTTAATTTTCAGAAAACACTCAATACCTAGACTGGCCGAGATCCTGGAGTTCAGGTGAAGAGAGGGAGGAAGGATTATAAGAGCAAGGGGAATGTGAATCATGATGGGAAAAACCACAGAAATAGCTGACCCATGCTAGTGGGAGCTCATGGACTCTGAACTGACATCAGGGGAGCATGCATGGAACCGAACTAGGGTCTCTGAATGTGAATGAAAGTTGTGTGGCTTGATGTGTTTGTGGGTCCCCTAGCAATGGGACCAGGATTTATCTAGGTGCACGAACTGACTTTTTAAAGCCCATTCCCTATGGTGTGATGCCTTACTCAGCCTTGATGTAGAGGGGAGGGGCTAGGTCCGGACCCAACTTGGTATGCCAGCCTGTGTTGACTACTCAAGGGAGGCCTTACTCTCTATGAGGAGGGAATGGGAGTGATATGGGAGTAGGTGAGGCGGGAGTGGGAGAAGGGGAGGGAGGGAGAACAGGGGGTTGGTATGTAAAAGGAAAGAAAAAATTTTTTAAATAAAAAAATTATTAAAAAAGATTTTTTCCATGTGAGAGGATAAGAACTACAGTGAGAGTAAGAAATATGTGTCTCTGTTTCACAATTGCTAAAACAAATGTATTTTTTTCAAAGTGACTGCTTAAATAAAGGCATTGATGTTTTGAGAGGATGGAGAAGGGGAAAGAAAGAGAGTGTGTAGGGGGGGATAGAGAGAAAGGTATATTTATGTTCTTTCTGATCTCAGCGGTAGCTTATTGTCAAAGCCCAGAAAGAAGAAATCCTTGAGATGACCAGTTTCCTAAGAGGAGTTTTTCATTGATACCAAAGCCAATATCCTCACAGGCTAGATTTGATTGATCTCAAAGCTTCCTGTAGTTTATCTCTAAGGAATATGCCTGGCTCTAATGAATGTTGTGAAAGATTTAGTTTCTGTTTTGAAAGAAAGAGTACATATTGCTCTTCATACTTATTACTTCCTTTCCACAATTCTGAATGGTGTTTGTTTGAGTTGTTTTTGTAATGCTTTCCATCTGTTGCAAAGAGAAGTTTCCTTGATGAGGGACACAGCTTACATTGATCTGTGGGCATGAGGGCAAATATTTAGATTATTGTTAGGGATTATGTTAGTTTAGTGAAGTGGTGGTTGTAGGTTCTCCTCCAAGATCCAAGCCATCACTAGCACTAAGTAGTTGGCACAGAATACTTATCTTCTCTTTTTAGTTATTTCATAAGATAAAATACTCAAACTCAGATTGAAAATTTCAATAATAAAGAAAAAACAGGTGAAAAATTTGAATATACAATAAGTGCTACAGACTCATTTTCATCATTTAAATTTCCTTAAAACGTATCAATCATTGAGTTTACAAAAAGAGTTCATAAAATTGGAAGTGGTGGGGAATAAGAGAGGAAATGAAGTGCATGGAATAGTGGATCTATGTCATCAAAATGCATTGCATGTATGGGTGAGATTTCTAAACAGTGAAAAAATTATGTTCAACAAGTATCAAAATTATACCCCAAAAAGATAAAATAAATAAAATGTGCCATCCATTTCCATGAAATTACCACTTGGAGTGGTGTGTGTGTGTGTGTGTGTGTGTGTGTGTGTGTGTGTGTGTGTACAGTGTATGGACTAAGTCACATAATGAACACTTTGTTGTTTGAATAAAAAAAACATACTATTTTGGTGTCTGGAATAATAAACACTTGTTTTAGCAGTCTCTGTGCCTTCTGAGGTTTTTTTAAATTAATTAATTTATTTATTTTATAGCCTGGGCTGCAGTTTCTCTTCCCTTCTCTCTTCTCTGTCCCTCCATTCCATTCCCCCATTGTTTCCACCACCCAATCCACTTCTCCCTTTCTCTTCAGGGAAGGACAGGACTCCCATGGACATTAAAAAACAAAACAAAACAAACAAACACAAAAAACCATATGGCATACCAAATTGCAATAAGACTAAGCACCTCTCCATGTATTAAGACTGGGTAAGATGACTCAATATGAGGAGTCAGGTCCCAAAAGTCAGCAAAAGAGTCAGAGATAGCCCCTGCATCCACTGTTAGGAGTCCCATAAGACCAACCTACACAACTGTAACATACATGCAGAATACCTAATTCAGTTCTATGCAGGCTCCCCAGTTGTTGGTTCAGTCACTGCGAGCCCCTATGAGCCCAGGTTAGTCGATTCTGTGCATTTTCTTGTGGTGTCCTTAACCCCTCTGGCTCCTACACTCCTTTCTTCCCTCTTTCTGCAGGATTCCCCAAGCTCTGCCTAATGTTTGGCTGTGGGTCTGCATCTGTTTCCATCAGGTGCCTTATGAAGCCTCTCTGATGACAATTGGGCTAGTCACCAATCTATGAGCATAGCAGAATATCATTAGGCATTACCATATTGACATTTTTTCCTACAGTCATGTTTGGCTCTATCCTAGGTCTCTGTCTTAACAGTTTTAAGCAAGTAAAGCACAGAAGGGCAAGGTATAAAGACATCCCAGTGTTGTATATCCACAAAGAAAAGATGTTTGTGTCTTTGTCTTACTAGAATTGGCATTGTTGAATATTCATGAGAAAGATCCATTTGCCATCCCACTCCCCTGCTGGCACAAAATATGTGTATAAATATTAAGTCTGTGCATAATTATACAAAAGTAGATTTTCCCTAGAGGTTAAGTATGCTAACATAAGTAAGGTCTTGCCCTTCTGTAGATTTTACTAAGTGAATTTAAATCATAGAAAGGTTGTAAACATCAAAGAAGAACATAATACTTCACAGTGTCCCAAAGGAATATAACTAGACATATTCAGAGTATGCAAAGGATGGGACAAGTTACTTGGGATGATTTTTAAGTAAGCTTTGCTCTAAAACAAAACATTTAGAAGTTATTTCAACCTAAAATTCAGTCTAATGAAATTTATTACAATGAAACTGACTTTCTAAAGATGTGATAAATGTTGTATACTCAAAAGTTTCAATCTATCTTAAAAACAGACTAGGCATTGAAAAACAAAAACAGTGAGAGCAAAACAGCCAAACAAGCTCAAAATAAAACTTACATCTGTCAGAATGGCTAAGCTCAAAAGCATTAATAACAGCTTATGTTGGAGAGGATATAGAGCAAGGAGAACACTCCTCCACTGTTGGTGAGAGTGCAAACTTGTACAGCCACTTTGGAAACTAGTATGGCGGTTTTCAGAAGATTGGAAATCAATCTTCCTCAAGACCCAGCTATACTACTCTTGGGCATATACCCAAGGAATGCTCAGTCATATCACAAGGACACATGCTCAACTATCTTCATAGCAACATTATTTGTAGTAGCCAGAACCTGGAAACAACCTAGATGCCCCTCAACCAAAGAATGGATAAAGAAAATGTGATACATATACACAATAAAGTACTACTCAGCAGTAAAAAAAAATGACATCATGAAATTTCAGGCAAATGGATGGAACTAGAAAATATCATCCTGAGTGAGGTAATCCAGACTCAAAGGACAAACATGGTATGTACTCACTCATAAGTGGATACTAGATGTAAAGCAAAGGATAACCAGACTATAACTCTCAGGTCCAGAGAAGCTAGCTAACAGGGAGAACCCAAAGAGGGATACATGAATCGCCCTGGGAAGGGAAAATAGATGAGATCTCCATGAGTAAACTGTAGAGGAGCAGGGGAGGCTAATGGAAGGTAGGGGATGGGAGATGAGAACATAAGGGAACAGGATGACTGAGCTGGAACAGGGACAGAGTGGGAAAGCAATGAAAGAGATACCATGATAGAGGGAGACATCATGGGGATAGGGAGAAACTGGGTGCTAGGGAAGTTCCCAGGAATCCACAAGGATGACCCCAGCTTAGACTACTAGCTGAAGAGGGTGCCTGAACTCACTTACCCCAGTAATCAGATAGGTGAATATCCTAACTGTTATCATAGAACCTTTCTCCAGGAACTGATAGAAGCAAATGCAGAGATCCACAGCCAAACACCAGGCTGAGCTCAAGGAGTCCAGTCAAAGAGAGAGAAGAGGGATTCTATGAGCAAGAAGCACCAAGATCACGATGGGGAAACCTACAGAGACAACCAAACTAGAGGGAACTCATGAAATTTAGACCAACACCTGTGGAGCCTCCACGGGGCTGGACTAGGCCCTCTGCATAAGTGAGACAGTTGTGTAGCTTGATCTGCTTAAGGGGTCTCCTGACAGTAGGATCAGAATCCATCCCTGGTGCATGAGCTGGCTTTTTGAAGCCCACTACCTATGGTGGGACACCTTGCATAGCCTTGAGGCATGGGGAGGGTTTGGATCTGCCTTTATTGAATGTACTAGGCTCTGCTGACTCCCCATGGGAAGCCTTACATTCTTGTGGGAGGGAATGGGGCATGGGTTGGGGGAAGGCTGGAGGGGTAGGAGGAGGGAAGGTGGGATCTGTGATTGGTATTTAAAATTAAAAAAAAAAAAAACCTGTCCTTAGTGCATGAGCTGGCTGTTTGGAACCTGGGGCCTATGCAGGGATACTTTGCTCAGCCTGGGCGAAAGGAGGAGGGGACTGGACCTGCCTGGACTGAATCTACCAGGCTGGGCTGAATCCCCAGGGGAGTCCTTGCCCTGGAGGAGATGGGAATGCGGGGTAGGCTGGGGGGAGGGTGGCGGGGTGGGGGGGGCTGGAGGAGGGAGGACAGGGGAATCCGTGGCTGATATGTAAAATTAAATTAAATTATAAAATAAATTTTAAAAAAAAAATAAAAAAAACTAAAAAAATAAACACCCTACCTATATTTGTGTGTTTGCTTTATCAGTCTCTGAATCTTGATAAATAAATTCATTTGTTCATAGTCTTTCATTATTTTTTCTTTAAGAAATATCTACTCACATTGTATATCATGGTGGGAAATATTATGTTTCTTTTGATTTTCAATGAAATGTGTTCTTTTACCTGAAGAAAGAAGCAACATTTCTTTTTCTTTTTGACCCTTGGTCTTATATGTTTATACAGCTACCGATGGTACAATAAAAAAATCTTACTTAAGTGAAATGGTCAAAATGTTATAGGGAGGAGACAGACTGTTAGCCTGTACCTCCTCGCTATGTTCTCTGAAGGTATCAGTTTGGCCAAACACATGATCAGCTGCCTGAGCATCACTCATGTGCTGTTTGTGGCAACAACCAGTTTACTGAGGAAATATTTATTCAGAAAATCAAAGGGAGAAACACATGTTTAATGATTTACACATAGATCCCCTTCTCTGTTTAGGAGAATTTGGACATCTATTCCTCTAAAGTTTTGGGATGTACTTTGATGGCATTGATTCTGAGTATCCAGTAAAATTAGCAAACAAACAAACTCATGAAATTCAGGTTGGGAATGGATTACTCATTTGGGTTCTCAAGTAATTATTTAGAAAGAAAGTGATAACTGAACTTTTGCTACAAACATTCCTTCCAAGTGTCCCCAGGATCAGCAACTTGGGGACTTCTCTGGTATTCCCAACCCTTGCCCATAATTACACTTTTCAAAGGACAAGTAGACCTTCCCCAATGGTATGTTGGCCACAAGAATCATTTTATTTGAGAGATAGTTTTATCATAGGTCAGCTGTTATTCAGAAACATAATTTGTTTCTAACACCTGGCTTTTAAAAACTAAAACTAAGATTACAGTTTGTATATCTTTCATCTTTTGTAATACAGTCACTTAAATCTACTAATTTCCCATTTAATCACAAATATTTGGGAGAATATGTAGACATATAACAATAAATAATAATTCACTTTCATGTAGGTCAGATAGTAACAGTCAATATTATATGTAATTTCTGCCATAAAATCTATTGTCACTTATTTTAGAACCCATCATTTAGTTTGACCTGAAGACATGAAAAGTGTGTATAACATGAATTAATTTCAGTGTAAATATCCATAAACTCAGGTGGATCAATTAGATAGATAGTGTTGCTCCAATTTTCTTTAGACCAACATGCAATTATTGATTTACAGTATTTATTTTTTATAAATGCTAGTCATTAATTTTTAGTCCTAGCTCTCTAATCAATTATTGTTTAATAACCCTATTAACACTTGATAAAGACTGTTGCTCTATAGTCTACTTTTTAAGGTATTGGTATAGTTGCAATGGCTTAGCTATGCTTATTAATGCAATAATTTTGTATGTTTTTTACTTGCAACTTATGTGTTTGTTTAATTTTAAAGTGTATCTTTTGTACATGATACGCTGTTGAGTCTAGATTGGCAACTCAATATCATTTCTCCTATTTCTCCTAGTTGTAGATAAAATGTATACTCTTTTATTTTGTCAAATTTAACTAGTTGTGATTACTTTAAAGCCCTGTTATTGTCATGCTTTAAGTAAATGCTTTGTCATCTAATGGGAAATGCAAATTTTCATAGTAACAGTGTGTCACAGTTTTCTTGACTTAGTCATTGCCCCTACTCTCCATAGGATATCTATTCATCCTTATTTTATAAATTACTGAGTTGAGAGATGATTCATTATCAATCCATATCAAAAAATTTACTTACCTATTTAATGCACATAGTGTATAATACTGTTGTGCACCATTTTGTGAAGTTACCTTGCAGTATTCCCTACTTATCATAAAAATAGCAATTTACATTCTTTAAAGTAATAAAATATGTCAATCATGAGGTTATCAATTTAGATTTATTTTTTAACTAAAAAGTATGGTGTCTCATTTTACACAGGAGAATGTGCCTTGTCATTCACTATGTGCCACATGGTGTAACATAGAGATCTCAGAATCCTTGTTGTTTATATATTCTGCCTGATTATGATGAAGTGTGACACAAGCCAATGTGTACATGGGCGGTATATTCTATGAGAGGACAGGGACGCATGCGGAGGTGCAGTAGAAGGGGAGTGATACCTAGGCAGTTTCCTAGAAGAGGTGAAGCTTCAGCCAATGCTCAAGGGTGAGCAGGTGTCTACCAATAACCCAAGGGTAGCATGATTAGTGGAAATAGAGCACAACACATACAACACGGTTTCAATAAGGTTGAAAACAAACAAAATAAAACATACATGTGACTTATTTAAGAAACTGTGGAAGGTTTATGGTGATTCTACAATGAAGTGTTCACCTCGAACTCACAGAAATCCACCTGGCTCGGACTCCTGAGTGCTGGGATTAAAGGTGTGTGCCACCACCGCCCGGCTAATGAAGTGTGTTTTTAAGGACTGATGACAGTCAGTTTTTAAGGACTGACCAAAGAGGACCGGAATCAAAAAGGGTGAAGATGAGAGACTTACAAACGTACTGTGATATTGATGTAGCATTGGACTACGTTAAGTAGGAGAGTAGTTATATTTATTTTGGGAAAGTAAGAAAGAGTAAAAAGGATCTACTTCAAGGCAATAAAACTGCAATTGGAGAGATGCTTGAGAAATTTCTGCAATTACTGAGAAGACAAATGATGACTTACACTAATGTTCTTTCGAACGGTATGAAATGGCAAAAACGCAAGTGGGAGATAGAGGACCAGTCAGGGTAGACTGGTGGGTAGGCTCACTACACTGAGTTAGTTCTTTTTATAGCGTGTTGTCGGTAAAAGTTGATAAAGTTTTAGCTAGGTTGGCTGGATTCTTTTTTTTTTTTTTTAAAGAGGTTCTTTATGGATCTGAAAGAATGGCTAAGCCTATGATGTAGAGTGATTTTGTATATATACTTGTATATATGTCATTTATATGCTTCCACTAATATTAAAATATATGTAAATATACACACATGTATATATACGTACGTACGTGTGTGTGTGTGTGTGTGTGTGTGTGTGTGTGTGTGTGTGTGTGTGTGTGATGTTTACATCCCTTCTGGTAATGGTATTGCTAACAATTGCTTACTGTGTAACACAGACTAGAAAGCTTCCAGTGCTGGAGAGATTGTACAGTGTTCAAGAGCACTGCTTTTGCAGAGGACCCTAGTTCTGTTCCCAGCACCCACATCAGGTAGTGCACAACCCCCTGTAACTCTAGAGCCAGGGGGTCCAATGCCCTCTTTAGGCTTCCATGGCTACCTGCTCTCATATGTACACATTTACCCTCCTCAGACACAGATGCATGCAATAATTTAAAAAATGGAACAGTTCTTTAATTAAGAAGAGAAAATTTTCTTCAATATATATTTCCTACTCTAAACTATTTTTAAAAAGTTGATCTAGATATTTTGTTTTAGTGGGGATTATAATATGTAAAGAGAATTGTAGCTTTACTCTTTTACAACTATTCAAAAGTAAGACTAATTAACAGGTCTTCAATAGTATGTTCTTATAAAAAATAATGCTAATAATCATTGCCATGCTTTGTGACATACATAAAAGTATTAGAAACAAGATTGTGTTCCTTTGCCATGAATGCACATTAAGAGTTTCTGCATAAGCTTGCTTGGAGGATATTTAAGTAGGCTTGGAATTTTACTATATCATTTTGAAGAAGGAAGAGAGGGAGGAGGAAGAGACCTTAAATATCATACGTGAACTAATAAAAAATCTTGCTTCATTTATTTTTTTCCAAAACTTATATGGCCTCTGTGCTTTTTATTTTAGTCAGTTTCATGCTGCTTATGTCTGACTCCTTATGGACTTACAAATTTGTAGAACTTAGTTATGTTCATCTATAAAGTGTTTTTTTCATTTTTCTATCATAAATTTTGGTTATGTTTATAAAAAATTACATTTCTCGTATGGAATCCAGTATGTCTATTCTGAATAACACCAGCTTGACTTCATGTAAGTCTCATTTTTTTTCCCAACATGTGGAAGTGAGTCGCAGAGGACTCAATCTTAGAGACTGTTCCATGTACTTACACCCATTTACAATCCTGGTTTGGAGAAATACTGCTTCCTCTTGAGACTTGGAAGACCCCTTTACATCAGTCAGTGGGACATTCTAGTCAGTTTCTCAGGCTTGTTGAGAAAAGGAAATCTGTTTCCAATTAAGTTCACAGTACATTAGCTAGGCGGCATAGGTGCTATGTTCAGCTTCATTTTTCTGTCTTCCCTTAGTGTTCCCCACTACAAGGAATTCTCCCAGCCCTCCTCTTCTCCACAGGACAGAAAGTACTCCTTCCTATGGAAAACTCTGAATTATATAAGGTCATGTGGTTGTTACAAGGTTTGGAGACTATTAATGTTTACAGCAGTTTAAAGTCAGAGATACTGGTATCTTGTCCACGAACATTCTGCTAGATAAATTTATAATTACTTGAAATGATCACCCCTTTATGTAGCAAGAATCTTAAAAGTTCTTATTAATAAAATCAAACCCGAGCCAGGTATTGGGGTAAATACTGGAAGGTCAGAGAAATAGAACAAGCCACAGCTATCTCACCTCGCTGGATCCTCAGCTGGTCTTGCTTCCTCAGACTGGAAGCCTCTGAGTCCTAACCCAGAATGGGTCTCAGCTGAACTGCTGCTAGAGGCCTGAAAGCTTAACCAGGTCGAATGCTTAACCAGGCCAAAATGCTTCAACAGGCCAAATGCCTCTCCAGGGCAAATGCCTCTAGTTTCTGGTCCTCACACCTTATATACCTTTCTGTTTTCTACTGCCACTCCCTGGGATTAAAGGCTGGTTTACTGGGATAAAAGGTGTGTGCCACCACGCCTGGCCGTTTCCAATGTGGCCTTGAACTCACAGAGATCCAGAGGGATTTCTGTCTCTGGAATGCTAGGATTAAGGGTGTATGCTACCACTGCCTATCCTCATGTTTAACATTGTGGCTGTCCTGTTCTCTGACCCCAGATAAGTTTATTAAGGTACACAATATTTTGGGGAACACAATACCACCACACCTTTACAGTTTTCATAAGCTGTATTTTGTAGGACTTTAATATGTGTTGTTTTTTTTTTCAAATATGAAATCTCTATGCACTTATTTAATAATTTGGGTACTTTTTAAGTTTTCAGACAATATCATTACTAATTATTTCCATGCCTTTGGATTATAGAAAGACATACATATGTAGGTCTATGTATTGTAACTTTTCTATTTAAAATGTTTTCATTGTTTTTGGCATATTAATTTGGTTATTTCATTATTTCATGGATGTTATACTACAGTGATTAATATACTGGAAAGCATTTTTCCCATGAATTATTTTTTATGTCACTGGCAGAATTTAAAAATGTCTATGAATTATATACATCAGTACTCTAGATGAGTTGTTATGGCATTGTTTTGTGTATACGTACATATGTTCACTAGTCTGTTTTCTGGTAAATGCACATACGTGTGCTAGTGTGTATGCAAGCCAGAAAACAATCCTAGTATCCTTCCTAAGTTTCTGTCCACAGTTTCTTTTGAGGGAGGGTTTCTCATTTGCCTGGAAATTCCCCGCTAGGATAGACTGGCTGGCCAGTGAGCCCCAGAGTGCTGCCCATCTCTTAGTCTCCAGGGCTAGGATTTCAATGCCACCATTTACATATTTACATATGCCACTCTGGGAACTCCTTAGGAAGTGATCATGAGCTAGCTGTCGGATGTATCTTGGGGAAATATAACCTGTTCTGACCACTTAAGTTTCTATCGTCTTGACCTAAAAGACAAGGCCACCCAGCCTGACCTTTTCTGCCACCCTCCTACTACTGACTCTAATATCAGAGTCTGAAAAGACCCAATACAAAGGAGCCACTAAGAAATTATGATTTAACCCTGAAGTCATCTCATTACTGCATTATTTCCCTTTAGCTCCCTCCATTTCTGCCCCGGCTTCCTCTGAAAGTGGAATTTAATCTGCTCCCTTTTATATAACTGCCTTGTAAGTTAAAATAACTTACATTAAGTCATCTCAAGTCTCCTTAATTTCCTGTGAGAATAAGTATGACTTTTTCAATTTTGATGAGTAATATGAGACACAGCTTACAGCCAGTAAATTCTAGAGCAATATTCGAACCTCCTCTGATTTATATTTTAGTTTTTTAATAATACACTCTAGCAAGCTGTATGACACTTTCATTACTGTTGACATGCTTGGGGTTAAAGATGAAGCTTGAATGCCATAAAATGTCTTTGAAAAAAAAAGGCAATGCTTGTATTTTGATTTCCAGTTTTGTGTTTTCTTCAAAGCATTATGAATAGATTTCAGAGGGTTTCGATAACAGATTTTTCTTCTCCTGACAAGCAGGGTATGCATGTAAAGTTAACACCAATGTTTATTGTAGGAAACTTATTAATGGCATATACAAAATCAGACACATTTAAACACTTTTGCAGAAATTTTACCAACTCAACATTCTTTTCGGTAGAATTACTTTTGTAATATCTCTGTGCTGAGGGGGCATATGTATGTATGGACGATTATATAAATCTTTTCCCCAATGAGTTGTGAAATACATCTTCTATTTAAGAATAGAGAAATCATATTACATTGTGAATTTCCCTGTTTCTCAAAGTAATTAGTATTGAGACGTTAATATCTCACTCAGGCTTAGTGAAGGGGCATATATCTTGTTCCTGGTCTGTGGATTCTAATTCTAATCACTATTCTATAGGACTGTGACTTTCCAAAAGAAAAGTTCAGCTTTACTATCCATCAGTGCAATATATTTTTCATCGTCCAAAGCCTGAACCATATTTAGAAAGAGAACAGTAAGAGTGAGATATAATTGACAGTATAGAACATATTGTCAATAGTAAATTACATAGTACACAGTTAAAGTAATAGCAGAAACTTAAACACAAAGAAGAAATGCCTTAGGTATTGATTTGAATAAGCTGCAGTCTAATTGGGGAAAACTGATTTCTTAGTGACTTGACTGATACCTTTCTCATATTTTATCCACACATTTGCAAGATGGATGTTACCTTAAAATACATTTTTATACCTTATAATGCTTTGACCTACTCACCATCATCACTCTCTGGTGGCATCCTTTTGTTTTCGGGGAGAAGGGCCGTAAATGATGCCATCTTGACCGCTGCCTGACTCCCGTGAAGCACCCGAGGTCACCGTGCTCCCAAGATGTGGCACCTCCTAGTTTGCACTTGATGGTGATACTCTTGCAATGTTTTCATGCACAAAGTAGAGGGGTCGCCCTGTGATGTACTCTTTTAGTTTTCCTTTTGTAACAGTTTCCAGAGACCTGGAAAAGGAGAACTGGGGGCTTCAGAGTAAATCATCAGGTGTTCTTTAAAAGACATGAAAGGAAGAGGACGATGTGGGAAGAAGGGTTTGAGAGTGCTAAGAAGGAAGGCATGACAGGGTGATAGGTGATGACAAGGACTGACTTCCTTCTGACATCTGTGAAACTGTCAGAATTAAACAGTTAGTTATTAAAAATATCCAAAGAAAACACCATCAGGTGTTTGGGAATAGATGAGAATTTACCGTATGTCTGAAAGTTTCTTACCCTAGCTCTTGTGGTTGGAAAGCTTAGAATTACTGGTGTGGAGTGGGGTGTGTACGTGTGTGTGTGTGTATGTGTGTGTGTGTGTGTGTGTGTGTGTGTGCATGTGCTTGTGTTAATATAAATAATATGTATGGGCTTTTCCTTGGATTTTTAGAACTTCAGTGAAACAGATGATTAGCCCATACATTTTGAATTATATGAATTAGACCTCAAAACTCTATGCATTTGCTATAAGACTTTTTAATCTTTTTGAATCAAGTTATAGCAACCCAAACTTTTATAGCTTTTTTCTCTTTTCTTTAAAAGTTTGTAAAATGAATAGAAAATCTCTTAATTAAAAAAAAAAGAAAAAAAAGTTTTTTTTCCATTTTACATACCAACCACAGTTCCCCCTCCCTCCCCTCCTCCTGCTCATCCCTCACCTTCCCCCCACCCTACCCCTCATCAGCTTCTCAGAGAAGGTAAGGCCTCCCAGAGTCAACAGAGTCTGATGTATCAAGCTGAGGCAACACCAAGCTCTTCCCACCCAGTATCCAGGCTTAGCAAGGTATCCCTTAGGGAATGGGCTCCAAAAAGACAGTTCATGCATTAGGGATAAATTCTGGTCCCACTGCCAGTGGCCTCACAAACTGCCCAAGCTAGACACTGTCACCCACCTTCAGAGGGCCTAGTTTGGTCCCATGCAGGTTCCCCAGCTGTGCAGAGTCAGTTAGCTCCAACTAGCTCAGATCAGCTGCCTCTCTTGGTGTCCCCCTCATGATCTTGACCCCTTTGCTTATGTAATCCTTCCTCCCTCTCTTCCACTGAACTCTGGGAGCTCCACCAAGTGCTTAGCTTTGGATCTCTGCATCTGATTACATCAGTTAGACATTATCTTTGTGAAATATTCATTTCATTTTGAAGAAAAATGGTGGTTTGTCAGATTTAGTAATTATTTTTGAAAGCAACTATCAAAATAATGATAAACATTCCCTTGAATGACTACTTGAAGAATATCTTGGATTTGATCTTAAACAACATATTTGGGACTGTGGCTTGTTCTGCTTCTCTGATCTTCCAGCATTCACCACAATAACTGGTTCCAGGTTTGATTTTATTAATAAGACCTTCTAACAATTCATGCTACATCTGGCGCCCAACATTCATGGTACAAATTCACAAAAAAGCTACTTGCCTGTGGCCATGCGGGCCCAAGCTCAGGCCCAAGCTACACGTTGCCAGTTGTGGTGAAGCACACTGGTCGGATTTACTGAAGGAGGCAGAGGCAGGAGGATCCCAAGTTTGAGGCCAGCCTAGGAGGCTTGCTAAGGGGAAGCTTTGGCCAGCCACAAATGGTGGTAGCGGGACCATGGAGGCAGTGGTTGCTGCTCTGAGTTGCGGGCTGCTTCTCATCATGTTGGTGACTGCGGTGATGCTGCTACCTGGGACGAAGGGTTTACTACTGCTTGTTCAGAGAAGAATTGTCAGAACCATCATGTTATAAGGAAGCATCAGCAAAGGTCAGTTTGGAAAAGTTTGGCGAGGCAAATGGTGGGGAGAGGAAGTTGCTGTGAAGATATTCTCTTCTAGGGAAGAATGTTCATGGTTCTGAGAGACAGACATTTATCAGACTGTGGTTGCTCCAAACCACAGAGGAGGCACAAAACAAAACAAAACAAAACAAAACAAAACAAAACAAAAAGTCTGCAGGGAACAATGACCATGACTAACAGTGACTTTGAAATCTTCAAAAAGGTGACGAGATCCCACAACGATGATTCCGCATGGACTATGGTAAAGCCATTAAGCTGATTAGCATGACGGAAAGATCAACTCTGGACTACAAACTACTCAGGACAATTTTGAGATGGCTAGTGAGATGATCCAGCCTGACAGGCTACTTGAACAAGGACTTGAAACAAGCCCTGCACTTTCTCATTATGCAGTGAATGGACAAATGATACAGGACTTGACAATTAACCCAAAATTTTCTTTTCAGGATCCCCTAAAGATGTCTTCACCCCCAGAAAGCAGGAAGTAATTTTAAGAAAACTACGCCCACATTCCCAAGAGGTGTGTTGGATGGTTTTTGGGTCATTTAACGAGTTATGGATATTGTCATTGTTTACAATGGTTGGTTACAAGTTGTTAATTGTTAATGGTCAGGAAAAAAGCTGAACATGGAGATTAGATTCAGAGGTTTTGTTTTAAAAAAAAGGGAAAAGAAAGAAGAGAATATAGATATGAGGTAGATAATTGACTCTACTCTGAGAAAAAAGATAAAGAAATAATAGGATAAATGGGTAGATCACTGAATCTACTCTAAAAAGAAAAAGGGGAAGATATAAAAATGACAAAAGGTAGATTACTGAATCTATTATGAAAGAAAAAGAAGAGAATATAGATATAATAAGATAAAAGGGAGATTATTGAATCTACTTTAAAAAAGGAACTACTTGTTTTAAATAGGATAAGTAATGAAACATTTTTGTCTGAGTTTATCAAATGTTACTGGACTGGACATTGTTAATATATATAATGGAGTTTTTTGTCTGAATCTGTGTAATGATAATGGACTAGACATTGTTAACGTAATTCTTAACTTTTATTATTTTAGACAAAAAAAGGAAGTGTGGTGATATATTGTGTCCCTCAATATATTGTGCATCCTAATAAATTTATCTGGGGTCAGAGGACAGAACAGCCACTAGATAGACATAGAGGCCAGAAAATGGTGGCACACACACCTTTAATCCTATCACTTGGGAGGAAGAGATCCATCTGGATCTCTGTGAGTTTAAGGCCACACTGGAAACAGCCAAGCATGGTGACTCACACCTTTAATCCCAGGAAGTGAGCCTTTAATCCCAGGAAGTGATGTCAGAAAGCAGAAAGGTATATAAGGCATGAAAACCAGGAACTAGAAGCTTTTAGCTGGTTGAACTTTCAGGCTTTCGAGAAGCAATTCAACTGAGATCTATTTGGATAAGGACACAGAGGCTTCCAGTCTGAGGAAACAGAATCAGCTGAGGAATTGCGAGGTGAGGAAGCTGTGGCTTGTTCTGCTTCCCTGATCTTCCAGCATTCACCACAATAACTGGCTCCAGGTTTGATTTTATTAATAAGACCTTCTAACAATTCATGCTACAATTGGGTCTTACGACCATGTATCAGTCACTGATGTTGTGAGCTCACTAGTATTGGGACATGTGGCATCACCAAAAAAGACACACTGGAAAATATTCAATCCCAGAGGTTTATTGTGATGATTCATTGAATTGGCTAATCTACTTGTTCATTTACTATACATTTCTAAGTCGACCTGTGTGGGAATACTGCATTGGTTAGCATCTGAACCAAGATACTGAGCAAATGCAATTACCATCTCACTGTGAGGGTGCCATCCAATTAGATGCCTCAAGAGTACTTGACTATACAAGGTTTTTGAAGGCAGAATCGATCCATTCTGGCTGATAGGTGAGCTACACATCAGTCTTCAGCCCTTGACTGAGAATCATACACCTTTGATATTCCTGATTCTCAGCTTTTCAGCCTTGAACCTAAAAACAGCATAGGATTTTGAGAACTCCAACTCTGAGATGCTACACTATGGAAATTGTCACCCTCCAAATAGTGGGAACTGAATTTCTTATAATAAGTGCTTTAAGACTGAGAAAGCTCAACAATTTCTCAGCTGTATTACTTATGTTGAAAAGGAGTGCATGTTATGAGCTTTGGTTGCTACTGAAATTGTGGAAAAGTTTTCACTATCACATAAGCAAAGGTATGCACTATATTGGAATCCTCAAGTTCCCAGTTATTATTATACATAATTTTGCAAGAATATTAATGACAGAGAAGTGGCTATGGGATCAAATGCTTGGGCAGGGAAAATTAGAGTTGTCTTGTATTATTTCATTTTATTGCATTTCATTTTTAAATCATCCATAAGAACCAGGCCCGCTCTAGACACTGCCTCTGCTGGTACCCTGGTTTTGACCCTTTTAAATTCTCAGAGAGGAGGGACAGGAAGCCAAGGCAAGTCAGCCAGCACACTTTCATCCTTTTGGGACCAACTCTGTCATGCATGGACTCAAAGGATTTGAGCACTGTGCTTGAATTCTTTTTCACTTCTGCTCAAATTCTGTATGTTTGGCATTAAAAGGGAATTTAAGGATTTGATAATCCTGGTGCTTTTGCTTTTGCCATAGAAACATTTATTTCCTCAGAACAAAATAGTTACTTTAAAAGGCTAGGTGTGCTACTTGCCTGTGTAATGTAATCACAAGAACTTCATGCTATCCTATGCTTTGTATAGCTACCCCTTCAAGAATTCCCTTCTAGAAATTGCTTGCTTAGATTCTGGAAAATTCTCTCCTCTCTTTACCTAAAATTCTCCCCAAATCCATGATGGCTGTTTCACTTAGACCTTAATCAGTGCGGAGGGATTTAGCTATTTCAGTGTCCTGAGTTACAAAATCCCAGAGGAAGAGTTACAAAGGCCTAACTGCTTAGAATTTGGATATTTTATTTATGGGCTTATTCAGAATAGGACAAATGCAGCCATAATAGATTTAATATCTCACTATGATGTCATATTATGACATAATAAAATAACCTTTTTTCCCCCAGTTATTATGTGCCAACTCTGTTGCGCCCCAAGCAAAATACTGATTTAGGTTAAAATCTGCATTTGAATCCTGTCAGAATTTAATATATGTCTGAAGTACTTAACTTTCTCATCATTAGCACAAATATCATTAGAATCATTAGTAATTGATCAGTGATGATTACAGTCACTTAATGAGCAAGGTCTGGCATTCTTTGGATTTTAATTATAAAGGGAGGAGTAAATTTGAACTTCAGTGTTATTAAGAAGAGAAAGAACCCTTGAACAGAAATCATGAAGCAGCTCGATTTTTAAGTCACTACACAGGAAGTTTAAAGCATCTTACAACAGCAGTCAGATTTTACCCATAAAAGCTCTGAAGCCAGTGGGTCCATCTAAGCAACTGGCAGCCTGGGTTTTTCCCATTAGCTAACAGTTTGAGTCTCTGTGACTGCATAAGCCAAACAAAAGACACAGCAGCCGCGGCAGGGCCCTGCGGAACGTCTGTGGCAATTGTGCCTCTTACTTACCAGAGCACTTTTGAGTTTCGGAGAATTCATTTATTTAACCATAAACACAGTGCTCTTTTGTTCGTGGAGCTGCAGTTATATTATTTCCAAACAGCTATACAAGGACTGCCACTGTCAAGCAAGGGCTGTAGTATGCAGTGGGCACTTTTAGTACAGGAGAAAGAAGGAGCTGCTACGAAAAGGTACCCACTGAACTGGCATTAATTACAGTATTATAAAGAGAAGGCTCCCACTAGAAGGCAAATGGCTAGAGTTGATTGGAACAAAACTTGGCTTCTAATGTGTGTGGATTTCCATGGAGCATGTCCTTGACCTGTTTCAGATGTTATGTTATACATTTCTAATGTGCTCCCTTAGAGCTGGGAAGACTTGTTATAAAATGGCTTGAATATGAACAATGTCTTATGTAGTACTACTGTACTCTGCTAAGGATATGTGATTAACTAAACCACATGGATACAGGGTGTTGGGTGGGAATAGTAGCTCTCTTTTGTTAAATGGCTGTTTACTTCTTTTAGTTATAGCTATTTGTATTGCCTACTGTTTTTATTTGCCTTTGTCTCTGAACATTTTAAAAATAAACTCCATGTCAGTTATATGGTATAACAAAAATGTTCTACCACAATTGGATTGGCATTGAAAATTTCAAGTGTCTTTCAAACTTTTTATTGTATCTACTTGGTGTATGTATGTACACGCCATAATACATGTTTGCAGGTCAAAGACAACTTGAAGGACTTGGTTTTCTATTTTTAGAATATGAGGCTCAGGTATTGAACATAGGATCTCAGATTTGGCAACAAATGTCTTTAACCCACTGAGCTATCTTGTTAGTCTTTAATGATAACTTTTGATGTACAGAATTTCTAAATCCAAACCTAACAACTCATTCTACAGTGCTTATTTTTGGTGGGGGAAGAAAACCATACCATTATTTCAAAAATACTTTTAACTTTGCAGAAACATGGACAGAATGGTGCTCATGTTTTTCCTGACACACGAATGAACTTTCCCTCACCATTTTCTACAATGAATGAACATTAATTGACATATCATAATCCGTTAATGTTCATAAAGTACAGTGAAATTTGCTGGGCTCATATTGTCTATTTTGGACAAATGAATAGTGATTTGCATCCACCTTTACAATATTGGATACTTTCCTTGCCTTCAAAATTCTCTATGTTCTACCTTTTTATCTGTCCCCTCCTTCTAAACTCAGAAAACTACTGATATTTTTAGTGTGACCACAATTACTTTTGCCTAAATATCACACAGTAGAAATCATACAAGCTGTTGTCTTTGCAGATAGGCTTCTTTCCCTAAGTAACATAATTTCATGTTCTTGTTTCTTTTCAGAGCAGAATAATATTCCTCTGTCTGGGTGTATCCCCATGTGTTTATCTGATAGCTGAAGGACATGTGGATTACATCCCACGTTTAGCAATGATAAGAAAAGATGGTTTAAGTGTCTGTGCAGTTTTTCGGTGAACATGTTTTCATCTCCAGTATGTAAATACTAAGCTGTGCTATTTTTGCCTCTTATGGTATACACTTACCTTGATGAAAAACTTCAAAGTTGTCTTCAAAATTATATATACCATTTTTTTATTTTTGAGACTACAATTTATTTACAGCATATTTCCTTTCCCTTTCCTCCTAAACAGTCTCATACATTCCAACCTAGTCTTCTTCAATTTTTGTCCTTTTTTTACTAGTTGTTATTGCATGTATATGTATATACTTAGTTCCTAAATCTAGCCTGTTCAGTGGCAGGCTAACCAATTGTTGTGCTTTTCCCTGGTGAAGGCCACTTCTCTCATTCCCTGCTGTCCTCAGTCACTATGTTTCTTTGGGTGGGATTGAGGCACCATGGGCTTTTCTCCACTCAGTTCGGCATATTCATGGGTGTCATCTTTGTTCAGCTCACATTTGGGCTGCCATGTTGGTGAGACTTTGTGGGCATAGAATCTGATATCACTAAGGAATTTAAATTCCCATGAATAACTAGGCATTTCTGTTGCTCCCCATTCTTGATGCCGCTGGATTTTGTCACTGTTCTGTATTTCTGGTTTCTAGTGTGAAAGCATTGCACTGTTGTTTGATTTGCATTTCTCTCGTGGCATTTATGTAAAGCAAATTTGACATGTAGTTTACTTCACTGGTGAGGTTTTATGGGATCTTTATCACATTTTTCATCCCATTGTTTATTTCCATATTATTAAGTTTTATGAGTTCTTGTGTAGTTTGAAC
>CABHPQ010162903.1:578-14142 GCA_902168405.1 Peromyscus aztecus | reverse complement strand
CTATTTGTATTTGGCAAGATTAAAGAAGATATCCTATCTATCCTATAATTGTGAGTCTAAAGTTTCATATCTAATTTATCTTTTATCATAACCCAGGATAATTATGACTATCTAGGCTTCAACTACATCAAAGACCACAGAAGGATATAATATTGCCTAAGTAAACAGGAAGAGCATTGTAAGCAACTTCCAAAAATTTAGAATGACAGAGAAATCTGGCTACCTGGATAGTTACCCAAAGTTCTTCTGCAATGTTAGGGCATCCACTCTTCAGCCTACAGGCCTAGAGTCTCTCAGTTGCTTCTTTCTATGTTCTGTAGGATTTCTGGCAGTTTCTTCTGTGAAGCAGGAACCTGAAGGACTATCTTGCCTTGCAAACATCAGTGGTCACCTTCCTATGGGTCCTGTATGTCCAGTTTATACAACATATTAACAAGCAAGGGCATTTTTTCTGCCAGTGGCTAACTTCTGCCACAAAGAAAGCAAACTCCATAATGAGTTTCTTCAGTGCACATTATCTTCTCTGAAGTAGACTGGTGTTGCCAGTCTCAATGTCCAGAAAGTCAAAGCTCTTAAAACATTTTAAATGCCATATTCTGTAGGTCTTTGAAGTATTTGAAGATTACCTACTTAACTGAATTATATCTATATATACCTAGAAAACTTAACACGACTATAAGTTTGACTATCATAGAAGACTAATTATTAATCTGTATTTTTAATTATCTATTACAAATTAAATGAGCTGCACAAACGTAATATCTTAAACAAGAGTAGAAATATACATACATTGTAACAAAATTAACTTTAAATTTGTATCAATAAACTAAAATCTATACCAATGTAAAATATTTTAAACAAGTTGCTCTTTATAATTAGGTTCAACAATCTACCCTTTTTTCCTGTCATATCTATATCCAATATTTCTATATCATATCCCCCCTTTCTTTTTTTTTTAGAAAGAGATTGACTTTGGCCAATAGCAATTTGTAACCATCAGCCTAAACAAAGACAAACATCCATAATCCATTTTTGGGAATCTGGGCATAGTTTTCTAGGTTATTTCCGGCTAATAAAGGATGCTATATTCTTATGGGGATCCTGAGAAAATTAAGAATTATGGTCAAGTCCTGACTGGAATAGTCTTTGATGTTGTATTTTTTGAGCCAGGTTGAAGTTGATTTTGCATATTGGATGATTTGGGCCATGGTGTCATTGGAGACCTTTCAGGGCATCTTGGCTGGTCAAAACATATTAACCTAGAAGCAATCCATAGCTTCTCATCTTCTGTGGAAACAAAAGCAGAACCTCTTTTCCAAAGCAATGTATCCTTAGACATAGATTTTGAAATAAGATACCTTTAAAATATACATATTGATTTAACTCAGCAGCTTTTACAATCAAATGTCTCTCTGTAGTTAAAAGTCGCAAAGACAATAAAATCCAGACTCTCTGTGTGATTTCCATCTTTACATGGCTTATTTTTATATTATTTTTACTGTCTCTTTAAAGATTTTATTTTTTAAAACTATTTCTTTAACTGTCTATCCTTTTAAATTCTTCTTTCAAGCCTATGTACATTTTTACACACATTGTAAAATGTTTAAAGTCTTATTCCATCTGAATCTGCCTTATTGTGAACCTGTAATCCTTCTCTGACCAGGAGAGATTTTAAGCTGCTGAACTGTGTGGCTACTACAAATAGCAGCAGCCTTGATTGTTGACTCCACCCACCTCAGCTTCCCAATATGGCAGAACTATGATTCCTGCCAGCTCTGGGGGAACTATGCTCATTGCTGACTCTGGGAGGCAGTGAGTCTATGCTTACTTCAATGCAGCATGTAGCCTAGAAACTTTTTTTTTTTTTTTTTTTTTTTTTTTTTTTTTTACTAGCAGAAGTTAAATCTACCATGCAGCATACTGTGCCACTTGGAGATGCTTCTGTGTACTGTGGCAGGAATCCATCATGCTGCAGGTCAAGTCTACTTACTGGGAATTCTTCATAGTGTAGCTCACAGTTTGCCTGAGAGACACAACTAGGAAGCTGTGTTTAGCTCTGTTTTAGAATATTTTTTTTAATGCTTTCTCAAGTTTTAGGTGGACACTCTTGTTCCATGTTGGGCAGTCAAATGTAGTTGAAGGTTTTCCTGTGTCCTGCCTGGGCTTTCTGTAGCTGCTCAGACCCAAGTAAACACACAGGGGCTTATATTTATTATAACTGCTTGGCCATTAGCTCAGGCTTATTACTGACCAGTGCTTATACTTCAATTAGGCCACAATTCTTTTTTATGTTTAGCCATTTGGCTTGGTACCTTTTCTCTGTTCTGCCTTGTCTTCCATTTTGTTTAGACAGAAAAAGGGGAAATGCTGTGGGATAATGATTTTGTACATTGGTTTAATAAAATGCTGATTGGCCAGTGGCCAGGCAGGAAGTACAGGTGGAATAAGCAGACAAGGGAATTCTGGGAAGAGGAGGGCTGAGTCAGGAGTTGCCAACCAGACACAGGAAGCAAGATGACAAGGCAGAACTAAGAAAAGTTACCAAGCCACACAGCTAAACATAAATAAGAATTATGGGCTAATTTAAGTGTAAGAGCTAGTCAGTAATAAGCCTGAGCTAATGGTCAAGAAGTTATAATTAATATAAGCCTCTGTGTGTTTACTTGGATCTGAGCAGTTGCATGACCAGGTGGGACACAGGAAAAACATCAGTTACATAGTGGTACTGGTGTTATTAGAAAGCAGGATAAAAAAGCCATAATGAGGAGGCCAGTAAGCAACACTTTGCAGAAACTCCTCATCAGTTTCTGCCCTCCGGTTCCTGCCTTGAGTTTCTGCCCTGACTTCCCTCTAGGATGAACAGTGATGGGGAAGTGTAAGCAAAATAAATCTTTTCTTCCCCAAGTTGCATTTGGTCATGGTGTTCTATCACAGCAATAGAAACTCTGTCTTAGTTAGAGTTTCTATTGCTGTGAAGAGACACCATGACCATGACAGCTCTAACAAAGGAAAAACATTTAATTGGGATTGCTTGCTTTCAGAGGTTTAGTCCATTATCATCATGGTATGACATGGTGGTATACAGACAGACTCTCAGTAGTCTGAGACAATGGGTGTATCTTGAGCATAGGAAACCTCAAAGCCCACCCCCTCAGTGACACACTTCTTCCAACAAGGCTATCCATAATCCAGCAAAGCCACACCTCCTAATAATGCCACACCCTATGAGCTTATGGGGTGAATTTCATTCAAGCAACCACAGGCTTTAAGAAAAGGTCACTTTAGCATTCCGTTTCTTGGAGGCTGTTGTGTTCAGCTAAAAATAAAATTATTTGGAGGAATAAACACCAATGTGATCATATTTGTATGCTTCATTCCAGAAAATTACTGAAGTCCTACAAGTCCTGCATCCTTGACTGACAGTTGAATCATCTGTAGACCTACAGTTGGTATACTAAGATGATTTTAATAATTATTAGCATGATCCCATCAATAATTAATGCTTTGGTTGTTGTGAATGTTTTCATAAAAAAAGTCTCTCCTATTTAGTTGTCTATTCTCAAAGTTATATAACAAAATAGATACTTTGGATTAATTTGCATGGAATGAATTCCATATTAGGGTTCTGACAAAACTTAGAAGTCATTTAAAGGTAGAGTTTTAATATTTTTTATGCCACAAGACTCCCTCTGTAGGACCACATTTGCTTTAAATCTTTGTAGTACATTTATATTTCATACACACTTAGTCTCTTGATGACTCTGATGGTTCTTAATTGCATTTCTCATATGCAGCGTTGGTGGTAAGTTAGTTTCTATTAACAACTGGTAGCTATGTGTCATCATGCCTAAAACTTTAGTCTCAGTTTAATTATTAATAATAACAATTTTATTTTAGTTCCTTCCTTTAAGAAGACATGAAAGCATATTACTTAACAGTTGAAATCAGTAAATGGAGCATTTTTGCTTTATTGAGATTTAAATTTTTTTTTTCTTATTTGTGAATCCATCATTAACCCCAGGTGTCGGGCATTGAGTTCATCATTCTCTTCTATTTATTAGAACACTAGAATTGATCAGTTAAAGAATCTCTGCACTGTATTTATTTTTGTGTTACTTTTCACCTTTTATCATTTTTGATTTCTTGTCTCTTAGAAAGTATTCAAAAATGATTTTGAAATATTCTTGTTTTGGTTTTGGGTCTCATGAAATATATACATATCTTCCAGCTTGTGTGGTTGGTACATAATCTATGTGTTCTGTTTTCTTTTTTCTTTCCACATTACTTTAAAAAATAAAAAATTTAGTAAACCCTTGGGGTATGACTCAGTGAATAAAAGTGCTTGTTATGAAACCAAGAGGACCTGAGTTTGAATACCCTGTATCCACATAAGAAAATAAAAATAAAGTGGTACATGGCTGTGTGTACTTGTAACCCCACCTTCAGAGTGGAGACAGGAAGATCTTGGTAGCACACTGGCCAGCTAGCCTAGGGAAAGTGGTATGTAATTAATTGAGAGGGTCTATCTCAAGGCAATATGAAAGAGTACAATTGAAGATGATACATAATGTCTTCTTCTTGTTCCTGCATATGAGTGTATAGCTGCATGCATCTAATACTCACACATACAACATACATGCACACACACACACACACACACACACACACACACAAAGAATAAAATATCATATTCCACCTGGAGGAAAAATATGAAAACTGTGTAGTCTCTATGCTGTGTTAAACTCACTTCCCCCCAGCTCCTACCCCTAATTAAGCACATAATACACATACAGATGAGGGGTATGGAAATTCAGCAGGACTGTAGCTCAGGTATGTGATTAATATATAACAGTCAGTGGAGCCTATTGAAAGATGAACTGGAAAAGGAGAAATGTATTTCTGATTGAGATTGAGATGTGAGTGAGGGAAGTAGAGGATGGTACCTGCCAGCCAAGAATTATGGTTTTCTTCTCCAACTTCAACTTTTACTTTTTTATTTATTTTTTATTTTTTTGGTTTTTCGAGACAAGGTTTCTCTGTGTAGCTTTGGAGCCTGTCCTGGAACTCAGTCTGTAGCCCAGGCTGGCCTCGAACTCACAGAGATCTACCTGCCTCTGCCTCCCAAGTGCTGGGATTAAAGACGTGTGCCACCACCGCCCGGCAACTTCAACTTTTAAAAGAATAACTGAATGTATATATAGTCTTCCTTGCATAGACTCTTACTAAATAGCCAAGTAGTTAAGTATCATTTGAGATTCAGTTTATAGTTTCAACAGAAGACAATATGTAGCAATAGAATTCTACAAATGATTTGGTGGAAAGCACTGTGCTGTGAATATGGGCTCTTTTGTATCCAAGGGATGTGGTAGGTTCTGTGTCTGTGCAATATGGAATGTTCTGGTTTTGTGAAATGTGGAAGGTTCTGTGTCTGTGGAGAATGGAGTGTATATGTTTATGGAATGTTCAGGGTTCAGTATTAACAGTATGTGGAACACTCTGTGTCCATGTTATGTGGAAAGTTCTGTGTCTATAGGATGAATCCACATGGGTCTCAGTCTATGGAGAAATTAGCAATATATAACTGCTCCTAATATTCAGAGAATATAATCAGAAGCAACAAATCTTGAGCCCCCCCCTTTTTTTTTTTGGTTTTTCAAGACAGGGTTTCTCTGTGTAGCTTTGTGCCTTTCCTGGAACTCACTTGGTAGCCCAGACTGGCCTCGAACTCACAGAGATCTGCCTGCCTCTGCCTCCCGAGTGCTGGGATTAAAGGCGTGAGCCACCACCGCCTGGCGAGCCTTTTTTTCTAACTACAAGAAAGAAAAATGTTGCCAATGGGTTTGTGTGACTCTGTGTCTGTGATGATTTTACTTCTGTGGATTAATACTGCTAATAAGTTCCATACATTATTTGAAATCTGTTCACTAATTATGGGGTTGGTAGACATTTATTTATTTTTATTATTAAAGTACTTCAATGAGGATTGTGTCTCTGGTTTTAGATATTACAGAAAGAGCTGGTAGACAAAAGAGACAAGCCCCATGTAATTTTTTGCTAAGTAGATTTCCAGGGGAAATTAATTCATGAGTGCCCAAGTGCTTGATGTGCATTGCAGGATCTCTCTCTCTCTCTCTCTCTCTCTCTCTCTCCTCTCCTCTCCTCTCCTCTCTTCTCTTTCCTCTCTTTTTCTCTCCCCTCCATCCCTCCCTTCCTCTCCCTCCCCTCCCTTCTCCTCTCCTCTCTCTCCCCTCCTCTCCCTCCCCTCTTCTCTCTCCCTTCCCTCCCTTCTCCCCTCCTCTCTCTCCCCTCCCCTCCACCCCTCTCCTCTCCTCTCTGGCACACCTGGGTTCAGCAAACTATGTCATATGGGTTAAATTTGGCTTTTTGCTTCACTTTTTAAATTGGTTTTGTGGAAATGCTGTAGTACATATTGCTTATACATAATTTATGGCTATTTTGTGATAAAATTGTAGAGTTGAGTAGTTTTGATAGGGACTATTGGATTCCCCAAACCTAAAATATTTCACATGATTGGCAGGTTTTTGATTAGATAACAGTAAGTTAAGTTTCAGATGTGAGTGTAAACCAGGATTACGATGGCTAGAGAGAAGAGAATAAATGACTGGAGCCTCAGTTTAGCTGTTTAGCTCCTAGTATCTTACTGAGAGTTAATGTGTCAAAATTGGAGGAAATAAAAGACTGATAATGGATGTCACTTTAAGCACACATAGCAAAATCATCTACATATGTAGGTATGGGTGCTGGTTAGTTTTATGTCAACTTGACACAGGCTAGAGTCATATGAAAGGAAGGAACCTCCATTGGAAAACATGCCTTCATAAGATACATTTTCTTAATTAGTGATTTATGGGGAATGGCCCAGTCTATTGTGAGTGGTGACATCTGTGGGCTGGTGGTCCTGGGTTCTATAAGAACACAGGCTGATCAAACTAGAAGGAGCAAGCCAGTAAGCACCCCTCCATGACGTCTGCATCAGCTCCTGCCTCCAGGCCATTATCCTGCTTGAGTTCCTGTCCTGACTTCCTTTGATGATGAACAGTGATTTGGAAGCATAAGCCAAATAAATCCTTTCCTTCCTGAGTTACTTTTGGTCATGGTGTTTCGTTACAGCAATAGTAACCCTAGATAGGACAGTGTGTGTCTGAGCATAAAGTAGTAGTTTAAATGCTGGGAAACAGGCAGAAAGTTAATGCAAGATCTATTTTCTTATGTGAAGAAAATTGCAGATGGGCAAGATGCTTTACTTTCACGTTGCATTTAGGACTGGTGGATACCATACATACTCTTAAGTGTTTATTTTTTGTGTTTGTTTGTTTGTGAAAGGGAATTGACAATTCCTTCTTTAGATGAAAGGGGACATAACCATCTTAGGGCAGTAATTTGGTCTGAGAAACATTCTTTCAGAAAGATAAGTTCATCAGAAAGGTTTATCTGCTGCTTTAAAAAAATATAGCTGCCGGGCATTGGTGGCGCACGCCTTTAATCCCAGCACTCGGGAGGCAGAGGCAGGCAGATCTCTGTGAGTTCGAGGCCAGCCTGGGCTACCAAGTGAGCTCCAGGAAAGGCGCAAAGCTACGCAGAGAAACCCTGTCTCGAAATATATATAGCTGTAGAAGCTTTTAGGAAACATTCCTGAACTTAGACTGGCCTCTGATAAACCTTCTAAGGGAAATCCTTAATAGATTGTAAACACTGCATTATGATCATTTAACATCAGTGAAGCAGAAGTTTCTATGACTGTCAATACACCTAATCCAATTATGAGTTGAATGTGGATGAGGGAGTAGCAGGTATTGACAATTTTCACACACTTCACTTTATTACTGAGAAGGATGTTCTGTCATCCTAGACCGTCTTCAATTAATGATAAAACATCTGAAATACCCCCAATTTGAGTAAATTTGACCTACTTTAATTAGATATCAAATTTGAATCTGAAGTTAGACTTTCTGGTTCATTTTTTACAGTGACATTTTTAAAGGAGAAATGAATGACGTGGAATATTTCAGGAAGAAAGAGACCTAACTGAATATTCAATGAGCTCAATTGTTTACATGGACTAACTTTGGAAAGTGGTTCCAATGTTAAAGGCAGGGAAGTCAAACACATTTGTTGAAAATGCCTAATTTGCCATTTGAAATGTCATTGTTAGATTCCAACTGACAATTTTACCATTAAGCAAATTCTCCTTACCCCTGTGGACATTCCACTGAAAGGTTTGCAAGAATAAAATTATATGTGATTACCAGGAGAAATTTCTGGTCAGTATCGAGTTTGCAGTTACAGCCATATTACAGTTTAGAATCTTTATAGAAATGCTCTGATTATGCCTAGATTCATTTACATTGTACTTTTCCAGATTCAAAATATCTTGATTTTATAAGTGACAAGATTGAGAACCAGAAAGCCTAAGTATCTTTCCCAAGAAATCTGGGAATTTTAAAATCAAGGCTATGTCTCTAAAATCTTGATTGTGAATAAATACCAATAAATCTGAAGTCATTACCATAAAGGAATCAATAAGCTTTTAACTTTTTAAGAAAAAAAACTTTAATAAGAGTTTTACTATAATCATTCTTATTTCATGATGTTTGGTGGATTTTATCTGCACTTAGCATTCTTTATATCCAACATCTGTACCCCTCCAAGTTCATCCCTTTTTTTCCTTCCTGTATTTTACTCAACTAAACAATTTATAAGAAGAAATGATGGCTAACTCTTTTCATTACTATGTGTTTGCTCAATTTCATGCTATGTTCCTTTGAGTTAGATCCTTCAATCATCATTCTTTTATAAATTTTGATACTTAATTGAATTATAAAGTGCTATGTTTCCTAACTTCCTAACACATGTGTGTGTGTGTGTGTGTGTGTGTGTTGTATTGTTTATGTGAGACTGAGTGGATACAGACATTCTGCAAATAGAACGGATCCTATTAGAGAGGGAAAAAGGCTTAAGGGAGAGTCATGGCAGGAGTCATAGAACATGTGATATGAAAGTGGAACTGGGAATGAAAGGGTATAGGCAAGAACAGAGGAAAGCAGATGTTAGACTGGAGATGCGAGGACATCAACCACATCTGAAGCTAGATGACTCAGGCATCCAGTCTGGTGGAGATACAAGCAGGGAAAGACTACAAATTCAGAATCAAGTAAAACCAAATCAGATCATCTAAAGTAAGATACACAAAAAGAAAATTACTATGATATATGGAGACTAATAATGGTGCTAAGGACATATAAAGCACAACTATCTTGTGGGCTTCGTTTTCTATAACCAGTCTTTCCAACATTGTACAGGTCTATATCCCATTAGACTACATTTGAAAGCAAATTTGTAAGTGCACAACCGTTGTTTATCATCTCTAGTATGATTTTCCTTGTAGTAATTTGAGAATTAACTAAGACAGAACAATTGTACTATGTCACAATATGCTAAAAGCTCAAAACTTTGATGAAGACTTCTGTTTTAGTCAGTAGTCTATTGCTGTGAAGAGACACCATGACCACGGAAATGCTTATAAAAGAAAGCATTTAATTGGGGCTTGATGACAGTGTCAGAAGTTTAGTCCATTATCATCATGGCAGGATACATGGCTGCATACAGGATGGCATGGTGCTGGAGAAGTGACTGAGAGTTCTACATCTGAATGTAGAGGCATCAGGAAAAGAGAGAGCCACCGGGCCTGGCATGGGCTTTTGAAAACCTCAAAGCCCACCCCAGTGACACACTTCTTCCAACAAGGCCACACCTCCTAATCTTTTCAAATAGTGCCATTCCCTGTTGACTAAGCACTCAAATCTATGAGCCTATGTGGGCCATTCTCATTCAAACCACCATGTCTTTTAAACTTTCTGACTGTTGGCCATTAATTCAGCAGGAGCATTTCCTCCCTCCTAGGAGCACATGTCAAGTGGAAATCACTGAGGAGCTTGAGTGAACTATAAACTCAAGCCTGAGTCATTTTGCTGCCATGACCTCCCTTTGCTGTCCCTAGTGAAGGCCCTCTGCCTCCAAATTTTTCTTCCTGTTGTTATTTTGTGGGATGTAAGAGCTACTAAAATACCTTCTCCCAGATTCATGACACTAATCACTGGAAAAGGTTTTCAAGGCCATTTTAGTTCAGTGTTTTAGCTAAAGAACTGGTTTGTTTTTCTGCACATGTCAGAAGATGAGAGAGGTTGCTTTCTCATTCTAACACAGCTATTATAAAACAGGTGTTGATCCCTCTTATTTCAGATTGATTTAATTGCTAAATATTCCTCTGGTTTAACACAAATGTCCAAATCTATTTCTCTGTAGCCACTACCTCGGTCTTTATTTTGCCTGTGAAATCACATAGGATACATTGCATTTGTCTTTTCCTTGCAGATGAAAAACACTTTATCAGAAATCACATCTTCATTCTATAGGCAAATATACTATTTCCCTGTTGACATACCACCCCCCTTCATGTATGTTCTCAATACTTGTTTTCTCAGGGACTAAATATGGCTTTGAATCATCTTTCATTTCTTTCTTTTTCTGGATCTTATACAATATTATAATATTATGTCATTGAATTCACATTCAGAATGATGCATTATATTCCAGCTGTTTTTGTCTAGCTGTACTATAGTAGAAGAAAAGGATGCGATTCATTGTCATACAATTTATGCTATTCTTCTTGGGACTGAATATCTCATTATGTTTCAGCCAGCACATACCACAGTAACTACATATTGAACTCAACTCCATCAGCCCTTATATCTTCCCCTAAGAACCTTTTTTTCCCCCACAGTGCTACCACCTTGCCTAAGAGTAGTATATGGGAGCCTGTCTTAAGTTAATGATTAGAAATGTTCTAAAATTAATCAAACCTATAAGTACATTTTCTATTGATAAATAAGTTGTTTCATAATTAATTCCATTTCTACTACATAATGGTACTGTACAGAAACATAAACTGAAGATGTTTCAATTTACTTATTCCTTTTAAAGACTCAGGGTGCTTTTCTGCACAGAGAATTAATTCAGTGTCAGAAATCAAACAGCTACTTTGCTAAGAATTACCATCTTTGAGTTAAAGAACATTTAGTTTAATTTGTCTTTTGTTAACCAGAAACGTATGGTCAGTGGAGTTTAATAGTGTATTTTGCAATTTATTCTACTAATTCTTAGCTGGTCTAACTTCACCTGCTGCGCTATAGGGTAGAGACTTCGAGAAAGCTACTCCATTAACCAACCCTGCTGTGATGTTTCCAATGTTTAGAAGTTTAATGCATCTCTGCAATGTACACTCACATGTGCCTGGTGGACATTTATTGATCTGCAGTAAGCTGGTATCCAAGAGAAACAGATTTCTACCCATGTAAAGTCAACTTGAATTATTTTTTTTTTAATTACAGCTTCCATCATCATAACTGTAACCTACCAAGGGGTGCTCCTTAGTTAATGGCCTAATTTTTATGTGATTAAAAGAAATCAGTTTCACCTACATGTTTATTGCTTTACGTAACATTACATGGGCTAATAATAAGTTTAAAGCATGGTGGAAAGAACAATGAAAACTATGTACATCAGTCTCTGGCTTTGAACAGTGAAAGAACTGATTTCTGAACTTGACAAACATGGGAGACTGTGTGTGTGACATTTTGACATTTAGACAGGGTGACACTTCATTTTAAGTGCTCAGCAACACATATGTACACGCACACTCATGTAAACACACACACACACACACACACACACATACAGTGTATGTGTGCACATACACTATACTGGAAGTGTTTCCCAGCATTCTCTTTACCCTCTAATACAAAGTAGCATGTGTACTGGGACCAGATATTTGAGTCAAGGCTTTCTGTGAAATTACACTTTTAAGAGCAAAAATATGTCAGCAGGGTTGTTTGTGGCAAATTAGTACCTCCAATTTATATACAATATAAAAGAATAACTGAGTGGTGTATATATGGTTCAATGAGTTATTTTCAAAATATGTGTAGTTTGTGTAATCCCTGGACTACTCTCCATAGGTAAGCTAATCCAGTTCCCTTATCGACTTCTCCATTGGACACATTACTTAACAAAGTGGAAGCAAAGAGGATGTGATACTTGTGTCACTTCCAAGAAACAGTTCTGAGACCAGGTGTGACGATATTCTTATCCCTTTTGTGGTGAAGACAGAAAAATCACAAATTGGAAGCCAGTCTAAACTATAAAGTTAGACTCTGTCTTAAAACGAAATAAAAAAAAAACTATATATTTTAGAAAATCGGGTATCAAGGTTTGGAGTCATTCTGCATGTCTTCTCTTGCCTTTCCTCTTACACATGATCGGTGAGCTCATAATAGAGTGGGTCTGCCAGCTCTGGATCTAGGATAAATTAGAGGTGGATGGAACAATTGATGACTTTTGTTGGATAAAACTGTAATAAAGGAATTAGCCATCCTTGCTATAAGTCCTTCACCTTTCTAAACCATCAACTTTCAAGGTTCAGAGGCCTGTGCCTGAAAAAAAAAGCACACAGTGTATAATGCATACTAGTTTCATGATTTCCAGTTGCTGCCCATATATGATATGGATATTTCCCAAATAAGCATCTAGCATTGTACTAACAGAAAATAGTGATTGTTTTGGTCAAATGTATACTTGATTGAAGAAGTAAAACTGGAAAATTAAGGGTAAACATGATAAAACTATCACTTAATACAACTGGGATAAAATTTAAAAAGTTCAATGGCCATATTTCTAATTTATAGGAAAATATGTGTAACATGTTGAAAGGTTTTTCAGAGCTTAGGTCTAAATTCTCCCTCTCCTTTATTGAAAATAGATTATTTTCTCATTCAATAGATCCCTATTGCAATTTCCCCTCACTCTGCTCTTTCCAGTTCCTCTCCACCTCCCCTCCCATTCAGATCCATTCCCTTTCTGTCTCTCATTAGAAAAGAACAGATGTCTAAGAAATAACAACAAAACATAACTAAATAAAATATAAGATAAGAAATCACAATGAAGTTAGACAAGGACAATCAATGAAAGGTAAAGAGTCCAAGAAAAGGCACTAGAATCAGAGACTCACTCATTCACACACACACACACACACACACACACACACACACACACACACACACACGAGTCCCATTAAAGAACTGAACTGAAAGCTATGATACTTATACAGAAGGCTGGAAGCAGACCTATGCAGGCCATGTGCATGCTGCTTCAGTCTCTGTGAGTTCATATGAGCTATGGTCAGTGGATTTAGAGGGCCTTGTTTTCCTGTTTTCCTCCATCCCTGCTGGCAATTATACTTTCTGCCTCCTCTTCCCTAGAGTCTAAGCTCTGAAGGAAATGATTTGATGGAGCCATCCTACTTAGTGCTCTGTGTTCCAAAGTGTCTCTCTCTCTCTCTCTCTCTCTCTCTCTCTCTCTCTCTCTCTCTCTCTCTCTCTCTCTTTCCTCTCTCTCTCCTTTCCTCTCCCCTCTCTTTCTCTGTCCCCCTCTCCCTTTCTCTCTCTCTCTCTCTGTCTTTCCTCTCTCTCTCCTTTCCTCTCCCCTCTCT
>CABHPQ010162902.1:12173-34159 GCA_902168405.1 Peromyscus aztecus | reverse complement strand
TTCAGAGGATCCGGGTTCTCAGCACCTATGTAATGGCTCCTGACCATGTCTAATTCCAGTTGCAGGTGCTTTTTTATTTTTTGGTTTCTCTGTGAAGCTTTGCGCCTTTCCTGGGACTCACTTGGTAGCCAAGGGTGGCCTCGAACTCACAGAGATCCGCTTGGCTCTGCCTCCAGAGTGCTGGGATTAAAGGCGTGCGCCACCACCGCCCGGCTTTGCAGGTGCTTTAACAACCTCTTCTGATTACCCAGGGCACTAAGCACCCACGTGGTGCTCATACACACACATAGGCAAAACATGAGAGGAAAAAAAAACCTTTCCTATCAAAGCAATATGGTCTTTCAAGTAGAAAGTATACACAGAAGAAAACTAAACATAGTTTTGTGTAGAGCCAGATCTGCAGCTTCAGTGCGGCTGTTTAACTTTGCCGGAGGAGCAAGGCCTTGCACTCCAGAAAAGATGAAGACTCAAAGAGACGAACTGGAATATCTAAGGTGTAAACACAAGTCCGGGCAGGTGTGTAGGAAATATTTCCTCGTCTTCTAGAAGGGAAGTTCCCACTTCCTCCACCATCTCCATTCTGTGATGAGTGAACCCAGAACTAGGTTTTGAATTTTATCAGCTGCTCTTTTTTGGCTTTTGGAAACAGGTTCTCACTATGTAGCCCTGGCTGTACTGGGACTCACTATTGTAGATCAGGTGGGCCTCAAAATCACAGAGATTGGCCTACATCTGAGTGTTCAGCTGCTCAAAAATTTGAAGGAAAAAAAAAAGCAATTAAGTGTCGCTGATCTCTTGGCACTGGTCACTTTTCCCTGTTTGACTACAAAGTAAATTCACCTGAAGGTTTCTAATTGTAAAATCATGACAGCAATGGTACCATTTGGAAAAACTAGTGACACTATTTTATTTGCTACCAGGATAGAGTATTGGAGCTCTCAGGCAGATCCTTTGCATTCTGCTCTGCCCAGGGCATCGTTATCTTTTTCACACTGTTGGCTAAGTTCCAGAGCTGCCAACTTCTTAGAGAATTACAGAAAATCGGGGAGCTGCAGGTGACTCCATGAGAACGCCAATGACCTGGACTTGGTCAGAAATAAGTGCCTAGTTTATAATAAGACGGTACACAGCAGTGCCAACAAGGCTATGTCCAAGAGTTTCTTCTACAGAACCCAATGGGTGCTCTGAGCAGCTGTACCTCAGCTAAGTGCAGTTTATCAGCAGGGGCCATATTAAGTGCTACTAGAATTTACAGTGGTCAGGGGTGGGGATGTGCAAACTCCGCAAAATAACTCGATTTGCCTCAAGGGAAAGTGATAGTGGTCAGAGGGGCCAGCTCCAAAGGCTGGTCCAGGGGTGGCCTTGGGTCTTGGTAGTCAGCCACGTGTCCATTCCGGTGGTGACCATACTCAAACTTGATTCGAAGCTCACCAATCTTGGATTGTGGGAGGATGTCCGGGATCCACTCAATAATAAAGGGTGTTGGCTCCTTTTGATCTGGGGAAGTGTTACCTACAGAGGGAAAAAAGGGAGACTAATTAGTATGGATCCACCTGATTTTCATAAGGACTATTCCTTTCTTTGTTTCTTGGTTTGTTTTTGAGACAGGGTGCTATGGAGCCCAGGATGTCTTCATACTCACTGTGTAGTATATAGTAACTCTAGGTCTGGACTAGCAGTGTAAAGGTACTTAGGGCACAAACCTGGCAACCTGAGTTCAATCCCCTGAACCTACATAAAGTTGGATGGAAAGACCCAGCTCCATAGTTGTCCTCTGAGCTCCATATACAAGCTGTGGCATGTGAACAACTCCTTCAACTTTACGCACGCACAGAGACACACAATGATTTGGGAGCTGGGAGGTGGTGGCGCACACCTTTAATCCCAGCACTCGGGAGGCAGAGCCAGGCGGATCTTTGTGAGTTCAAGGCCAGCCTGGTCTACAGAGTGAGATCCAGGACAGGCACCAAGACTACACAGAGAAACCCTGTCTTGGGGGAAAAGAAAAGAAAATAATAATTTAGGTGTTACTGGTGTTGCAGGCTAGACTGACAGCTGGATATGCAATGAAATGACTTCTTTTGTCAGATAAAGACGGAGAGTTTAGCTGGGCACTGCATTGCCAGTAACCCCAGCTCTTGGGAGGCTGAGGCATGTGGATTACAAGTTCAAGTCCACTCTGTAGAAGGCAAACAAAATAGGAAGCCTTTCAGGAGAAAAAGTTCAAACAAACAACAACAAAAACCATGTAAATAGGGGCTGGAGAGGTGGTTCTGTGGCTAAGTGTTTGCTGCGTTTGCACTGGCCCTGTTTCCTAGCAGCCACATTGGCTGGCTCTCAATCACCTTGTAACTCCAGCTCCAAGGGAACTTCTGATGGCAACTGAGCACATAAACACATTTTAAACCTCTGTCAACGGAAGAAGAAAGCCAGAGGCCCTAACAGTAATGCACACAGGTACACTCTTCCTCTCAGCACCCCAGCTCCACAGGCTACGGACACTCCATGGAGGTAGCCCTTCTGAGCCCACCCCTTCACTGTCAGCTGTCCCCCTCATACTAGCCGGGAAGGAACCACTCCCATGAGGACTGAGGCTGGTGACATGGGTTGCAGAGCTCTGTCCATCAGGTGCCATCTGCTATGACTTCACTTCAGTGTCAGTCAAATAGAAATGCCAAAAGCTCCAGGAAGACCACAGGTTGACTGGTAGCCTCTGGGGGTTAGTGTGTGACACAGATGTGCTGAATGGTAGGTGGAGGGCACCCCACTGGGCTCTGTTACCAACCCTTTCATTCACAAATGGTGGCTGTGTGGGAAGGCAGGAAGAACCCTATCCCTCCCATTTGTGCCCAGGTGGAACTTGTACCAACCAGAGAATAAGCAGCCCCAATCTCTGCCCTTTTGAAAGTCTCACACACACCTGTACCCACCCATGTAGCAACTGGAAAAGCATGATTAAAGTGACTAGAAATGGCAGAACATTCAGGAAGGTCAAGTTCACATGAGGAAAGCAATATGGATGGGTAAAAATAAGAAGAACCTGGAAACCCACATGCTGGGAGTCTGAGTTTTGTAACACTTCTTATTTTTTCCAAAAAAAAGGTTTTCCTTTTTTTTTTTTTTTTGTGCCTGTCCTGGATCTTGCTCTGTAGGCCAGGCTGGCCTTGAACTCACAGAGATCCGCCTGGCTCTGCCTCCCAAGTGCTGAGGACCGAACCCAGGGCCTTGCACTTGCTAGGCAAGCGCTCTACCACTGAGCTAAATCCCCAACCCCTTGTAACATATTCTTAACAAAGGAGTCAGAGACTGACAAGGTCCAGCTATCAGGAGAGGAGAGGTCTGGGCAACATGTTACCAAAAATCTTTTTTTTTTTTTTTTTGAGACAAGGTTTCTCTGTGTAGCCCTGGCTGTCCTGGAACTAGTTCTGTAGAACAGGCTGACCTTGAACTCATAGATCCACCTACCTCTGCCTCCTGAGTGCTGGGACTAAAGGCGTGTGCCACTATCACCCAGCAATGTTACCAAAATTCTAGTGCAGATACATTTTATTCTATTTAGCTTTAAATAAGAAACTGTACTGGGTTTAGTGGCCCACAACTTTATTCCCGGCATTTTTTGGAGGTAGAGTCAGATGGATCTCTGTGAGCTGGAGGCTAGCTTGGTTTCAGGACAGCAAGTGTTACACAGTGAGACCCTGTCACAGGAGCACTGCAAAGGACAGAACAGGGCCAGCCAGGTGCCTTGATGGGTAAGGGCACTTTTCAGGGAGCCTGAGGACCCGAGGTCACCCAGGACCCACATGGTGGAAGGAGAGAACAAACTCTGGCAAGTTGTCCTCTACGTTTGGTAGTGCTCTCTACCCCACCCCCAAATACAGAAAATGTAAAGGAAGTAACAAAAACAAACACAAAAACCCTCCATGGCGTTAAAGAAAGAAGAAAAGGGAAAGCACCAGAGGCGTCAAAGGAAGAGACAGTACTGCTGCTGTAACTCTTAAAAGTTCAGGGCCAGGGAGGCCGCTCAAAGGGTGAAGGTGCTTGCCAACAAGCCTGATACCTGATTCAAGTCCTAGAACCCTCATGTTGGAGGAGAGGACCAGCTCCCCCAGTTTGCCCCCTGACCCCTCTCTATGCTCACTGTGACATGCACACTCCTCTCCCGAAATAAGTAAATAAACATGTAGCACATGGATGGCTCCCACCCCCTCACCCCCAGGCACACAAAATAAGTGAAAAAACAAAACCAAACCAAACCACTGCTGGCTTTATGACATAACTCAGAATAACCACAGTGACAGCAGAGCCAGACGAGAAGAGAAACCAGCAAGAGAAGGCCAAGTTCTAAGACAGAATTCAATCTGTCTGCTTCCACCACACGGTCCAAATTGCACTATGCCAAAGACTGTGGTACTGCCTAAGTGTCTACACAGACTAACGCCTTCCCACCAGCAGCAAGAACACAACCAAGTATGTTTACTTTACACAGGGTCTGTGTAACCTTGGCTGGCCTGGAACCCACAGATCTACCTGCCTCTGCCATCTGAATGCCAGGATTAAAAAGCAAGCACCACCACACTTGGCTTAGTAAAAGTTTCTTCTTCTTTTTTTGTTGAGGGGGGGAGGGGGGTGTTTAAGACAGGGTTTCTCTGTGTATCCCTGGATGTCCTGGAACTCGATCTGGAGACCAGGCTGGCCTTGAACTCACAGAGATCCACCTGTCTCTGTCTCCTCAGTTCTGAGATTAAAGGCATGTGCCTCCACTACCTAGTGTAAAAGTTTCTTACATTAAATACTGGACATCAACCAATAACCATCTGGAAGAAAACAGAAGATGCCTGGCATATTAATAACATACAGAAGAATAAACTCCAGAGGATCAAACATTTCCATGTGATAAGACATGTAGGCTATAGATTGCTTTTGAAAAATTTAATATTATGGTACAGGAGAGATGGCTTAGCAGTTAGAGAGTATATTGCTCTTTCAGAAGATCTGAGTTTAGTTCTCAGCACTCACATTGAATGGATCACAACCATCTGTAACTCCAGCTCAAAAGGTGTCTCTTCTGACACCCATGGGTACCCACACACATGGCAAACACTTACACAAACACAGCTACATATACATAAAAGTTTCTTTTTTGGCCAGGTGGTGGTGGTGCTCACCTTCAATCCCAGCACTTGGGAGGCAGAGCCAGGCGGATCTCTGTAAGTTCGAGGCCAGCCTGGTCTACAGAGCGAGATCTAGAACAGGCACCAAATCTACACAGAGAAACCCTGTCTCAAAAAACCAAAAAAAAAGAAAAAAAAATTTCTCTTTCCATTAAGCCAGATGACTTGAGTTCAATGCCCAGAACCTACTGGAGAGAACTGATTCCTCTAATCTCCACATACATGCTGTGGCAGATGTATATACACATGCACATAAACACAGATACATAAATGTAAAGAAAAAATTGAAAACTAACACTGAGTATAAACATGGAGAGTGGTATAAGATCAAGGGGGAAAGTGGCTAAGGTATGAGTCCTGTTTCAGTTCATGTTTGCTGTAAAGAGTCTAGCCAGACATGCTATCACACACCTTTAATCTGAGCACTGGGAGGCAGAGGCAGGCAGGTCTCTCTGAATTCAAAGCCAGCCTGGTCTATGTTAGGTCTCAAACCTGGGAAAAATGGCTGAGGTGCCTATTTAACCTATCAAATTGGACCTGGCTGCCAGGTTTTCCCAGCATCTCTCAGTTCCTACCTACATACAGGGTATGGCTGGCATACCCACCCCCTACCCTAAACTTCTCCAGCCCAAGGGCTAAGCTGCTCTTCCCTATATAATCCAGCCATTTTGGTTACCCAGCCCGTTCTCTACCCTTGACTCTCCTGGCTCCCCCGACATGGGCCAGCTCAGGGTCATGTTCACTCTGGATTCTACCAGATGTCCTTACCTCTGGCTGTGCTCTCCTTTTAGCTACAATAAACCTTCTCCTCCACCATACCTCGGGACAATCATGTCCTACCTTTTTATTTCTTTTTTTCATTCAGTCTACATGTTGAGTTTCAGACCAGCCAGGGCTCCACAGTGAGACCCTGGTGGGTCGGGGCGGAGGGAGAACGGGAGGTTTACATGAAAATAACTGTGATGCTGCTGTGAGGAGGGAGGGCTACAGGGGGTTCACTGCTTCTTTCATGATCTGTCCATGGTTCATGTATTTCAGCTGCTATTCAGAAAGCACCAGGTCAAAAGAGACAAAAGCCTTTTCTCAGGTTCCTACAAAATGAGTGAATGTGCTTTGATTAAGGACGAGACCCAGAACTTCTGACAGCACCGAAAACCGGTGACCCTTGGGGGAAATGCTTCTGAAAGTCACTTACCAACTTTGAGGAAGGTTTTCAGCTCCAAAGGTCTCAGCACTGGCTGCTTCTCTATTCGGCCATAGGTTTCTGCTATGCTCTCTACTTCCACTTTAGGGCATTTAAACAGCTCGTAAGTCCCATCCCGGTTCTGGATAAAGCTCCGTGTGATTTCCAGGGGCATCTGGACACAGAGACAGATAACAAACAAAGACATAGAAAACTTGACATATGTGCATCTTGGGTGCCATTAGGTCTCTTATGATTCTTTTTATCTTTTAAAAATATCAATCTTATTATGTGTATGTGTGCCAATGAAAATAAGGACATGACTGCTTGTATGTATGACTGAGGAGAAGGGTTTTGTTATAGATATGAGAGAGAGAACAGTCAGAGTGATCAGTAAGGGTCCAGTCTAAACCAGGCCATGGAAGGAGGGATGGGGAGCGAGAGAAGAAAAGAGGTTGGTTGGGTGCAAGAGTACCAAAGAGCACATGGAAACGAAGAGAACCAAGATCAGAACCAAGAGAGTGCGTAGCCAAAGTGGATGAGTTATATGGGAAAGAAACTGGGAGAAGGGAAGCCCAGCCCCTGGCCTGGAGAGTTCAGGGTAGGGTGGTGAGAAGTGCTGGGAGGAGCCCCAGGTTTGTTTGGGGTCTGGCAGTGTGTATGTATGCCTCCCATGTATGTGGGTACCTGAAGAAACCAGAAGGAAGCATGCTGGATTCCCTGGAGCTGGAATTACAGTTACATGGCAGTTGTGAGTGGCCATGTGGGTCCTCTGGAAGCACAACCAGTGCTTTTAACCTCCAAGCCATCTCTCGGCCCCATGATATTCTTTATATTTTAAGTGCAGGCAAATCAATAAACTTTCTTTTGTACTCCATGTATATATATGTTGCATAGGTGAATACGTGTACAGATATGCATGCCTTTATATGCACACAGAGAGTGAGCGAAGGGGGATGAAGGGTTTCCTACTCTGTCACTCAGGACAGGGTCTCTCATTGACCCTGGAGCTGGGCTGGAGGCCATCAAGTCCCAAAAACCTGTTTCCACTTCCCATAGCTGGGCTGCAGGCCTGTGTGGCCATACCCGGCTTTTCTGGTTTAAACATGGGTGCTGAGGAGTTGAACTTGAGTCCTTGTGCTGGAATCCACGGAATCATCCCACCATCTCCTCTTCGGTATTTTCAAGTAAGTCCTGCCAACACGTCTGTGTCTTCCCTTCCATCACCTGTGGTTCTCTCACTGGAATCCCGCCGGCAAACCCTGTGTGGCCTGAAGCCATCAGACCCCCACACTCAGTGATGGCCGGCACGGGCCTCTGCCTTGCCACAGGCAGCATTCTGCTCCTAATACTCGTGGGCACCTGTCACTCATCTCACATCCTGGTACTTGACTGTCCTTGGGTTCAGCCACCTGACTGGAGAATGACCCTGAGCAAATCAGTGACTTCTTTGGGAAAAACACAGTGGGTATCAGTACCATGTGGATGGAGGATGGGCCAGATAGCAAAGGACTCTCGGGAACAGGTACCCAGGCAGCAGGGCTCTTGCCCCTCATGTGGCCTTGGGGTCTTTGGTGCCTCCCTGAATGCCGTTGCTTTAGGCTAGAAGCTGGATTTAACATTCTCCAAGTGTCTTCAGTGCTACTCTAGGGCTTTTCTAGGGTTCACACATTAAGTTGTGCAGTCATCAGAACCTTCTCTCTGAACACAATGATGCTTTGTTGTTAACCTAATTTCACTATGTACCCTGGGAACTATAGATTTCTGTCTTTGCCTCCCAAGTTCTGGGATTGAAAGTATGAGCTACTAAGCCTGCCTAAATTAACCTTCATTTATCAGAGTCACATTATGTTGAATTTTTTGAAACATTTTACTTCTTTTGGAAGGGAAAAAAACCTGTCAAAATTTCAGATCTGCTTCAACCAACGATTTAAAAATGCAGTGTAGGGCCTGTGAGATGGCTGAGTTGGTAATGGTACCTGGCAAGGCTGACAACCTGAATTCAACCCCAGAACTACTCACAGAGGAGGAGGAAGGGACCAGCTCCTACAAACTATCTTCTGACCTCTACATGCACATGCGTGTGTACACACACACACTAAATCAGCAAGTAAATGTAGTAAAATATTCAGTGAGTCCCTGGTGAAAGAGATTAATAGGTAGAGGTCAAATTACAGTTTGGGGAGAGAGCTTAAATACATTGGACACAGTGATTTCACAAATAAAATGTCATCTAATATTGTTAATATCCATTCTAGTGCCAATCAGGGAAGTCTAGGGTCTTCATAGATACCAGGATATCATAAATTAATTCATAAGGGAAATCCTGCCCCCTCCCCCCTTTTTTTTTTGAGTCAGGGTTTTATTTGATAGCTTGAGCTGGTCTGGAACGCACCATGCAAACCACACTGGCCTCTTGACTCCTGAGTACTTGGATTAAAGGCATGCATCACCATGCCTGGCCCCAAATCCTGCTTTTTGACCCCAAAGGTGGTAGTTTTGGTTTTCATACAGGGTCTCATATAGCTGAGACTGGCGTCTAACTTGATATGCAGCTGAGGATGACTGTGAACTTCTGATCCTCCTGCCTCCATCTTAGTGCTGGGACTGAAAGTGTTACCACCACCCCATTTTATATGGTGCTGGGGTCATATTTAAGGTTACCAAACCTTTACCTGTGGAGTCATCTCACTGGCCCTTTAAGACTTTCTAAAGCATGAATACCTACCAAAATTAGACTCAGAGCTATACAGACTATGTCTAAATAATCCCTTAGCATGAAAAAAGGAACTTCAAGAGCTGTGGAGATGGCTCAGTCAGTGCTTGGCATGCAAGCAGAAGGACCTGAATTTCAGTTGTCTCTAGAAAGCCAGGTGTGGGGAGACTTGTTTGTAACTTCAGTGCTGGAGACACAGAGACGCATGGAACCCTGGAGCTCACAGGCCAGCCAGCCTAACCTATTTGGTGAGCTCATCAAGGCCAAAGAAAGACACTGATTCAAAAACAAGGTGGGGCAGGAGAGACAGGTGGATCCCTGGGGCTTGCCGGGCAGCTAGTCCGACTGAACTGGTTGAGCTACAGGTCAATGAAAGACTACGTCTCTTGCCAGGCGGTAGTGGCGCACAACTTTAATCCCAGCACAGAGAAACCCTGTCTCGAAAAACCAATAAGAAAAAGGGGGAGCAGGAGGGCTGGAGAGATGGCTCAGAGGTTAAGAGGACTGGTTGTTCTTTCAGAGGTCCTGAGTTCAATTCCCAACAACCACAAGGTGGTTCACAACCATCTACAATGAGATCTGGTGCCCTCTTCTGGCATGCAGGCATACATGCAGAACATTGTATACATAATAAATAAATAAGAAAGGAGGAAGAAAGAAAGAAAGAAAGAGAGAGAGAGAGAGAGAGAGAGAGAAAGAGAGAGAGAGAGAGAGAGAGAGAGAGAGAGAGAGAGAGAAAGAAAGAAAGAAAGGGCAGTTAACACCCCAGGACGGTCAGGGCTACACAAGGAAAAAAAAAAAAGACACCTAATGTGAACTTCTAGCCCACACATCCACAAATGTGCACGTGTACCTGCATACACACACACATACACACCTCCTGAGGAATAAACTCTTACCTCTGGGGTGTCTAAAATTTGTTTAACTTGCAGAATATTAGTGATATGCCAGGTGTACTTGGAAAAGGTTCCCAGTGGCAAGGCATCTTTCCGAACAAAAGCTGCAGTGAAAAGGAAGGGGACAAACTTCAGTACAGACAGCAACATCCTCTCAGTGTCGTTCTCACTGCAGGACAGCCGTTCTCCTCACATTCTGAAATTCTACTTGTTCTGCAAGTGTCTAACAGTCTGGCAGATACTGACCAACCAAATGCTACAGATCTCCACCACACAAGTCTCTGAGGCTTCTTCAACATGCTCACTTTTAGACCTCAGAAACTTGTTTACGTGTTTCTTTTCTGTAGTGCTAGGATGAACCCAGGCCCTGTGCTACTTACTGTCCTTGAGTCTGGTAGAGCTATGTGCATGGAACTCCATTCTGAAAACCTCTTACAACATGGGACAGAATGTGTCAATTAAATCACAGTCTTTAAAGACTTACACGACCGCCCACCCACCACCTGCATGTGGGATTGAAGCAGCTCCAGCAGAGGGCCCACAGCACAGCTGAGGGAGTGACACTCCTTTATGTGAGTCCTCTAGTCTGAGGCCATCAGGCAGATAAGCTATGGGGACACAGCTTGCATGATTCAAACACAGACTTCCTGAAGAAACACCTTGCTCTCTAGTTGTGATCGCTTTTGGGTACTGGCCACCTGGTGGTTCCCTCGTCCCCCATTTTTTCCTTTATTTTTAAAAAGTTACTCTAAAAATAAAACCTCCCTTTTTCAAAGTTTAGGAGTGTTTAAGAGAAAATTTGTGGTGGTTAATCTTCATGTTTGCTGGTGTTTTTTGAGATGGGGTTTCCCTATGTACCCTTGACAAGCCTGGAACTCATTATGTAGATCAGGTTGGCCTCACACTCCTGGAGCTCTACCTGCCTCTGCCACTTGAGTGCTGAGATTAGAAGCATGTGCCATCGTGCCTGGCATAATGGTTAATTTGATGGTCAACTTGTTTGGATTTAGAATCAACTCCAGGCAGGTATATAAGGCAGTTTCTAGATTATGCCAAGGGGGGAAGGTCCGCCCTAATTGTGAGTGGCAACACTCCATGATTTGGGGCATGTGGTAGCTCATAGGGAGTGGCACTATTAGGAGGTGTGGCCTTGTTGGAGAAAGCATGTCACTGTAGGTCAGGCTTGGAGGTCTCTTATGCTGTAGCTGTGCCTGGTGTGGACATAGACTTCTGTGGCTGCCTGAAGATCAAGATGTAGAACTCTCAGCTCCTTCTCCAGCACCATGTCTGTTTGCACATCACCATGTCCCGCCATGATGATAATGGACTAAACCCCTGAAACTGTAAGCCAGCCCAATTAAACGTTTTCCTTTATACGACTTGCTGTGGTCATGGTGTCTCCTCACAGCAACAGAACCCTAACTAAGACAGGGTCCCAAATGAATGAAAAGGAGAACGCAAGCTAAGCACCAGGATGAATCCGTTTTCCACTGTAAACAGTGCGACCTGCTGCCTCATTTTCCTGGTGCCATGCCTTCTCTACCATATTGACTGTAGCCCCTCAAATGGTGAGCAAAAACAAAACCTTTCTTTCTTTTATTTTATTTTTTTCTTTTTCAAGACAGGGTTTCTCTGTGTAGCCCTGGCTGTCCTGGATCTCATTCTGTAGACCAGGCTGGCCTCAAATTCAGAGACCCTCCTGCCTCTGCCTCCCAGTGCTGGGATTAAAGGTGTGAACCATCACCACCCTACCTAAAACCTTCCTTAAGTTACTCCCTGTTAGGACATCATCACAGCAACAAGTAACTAATACAGAAATAAGAATCAGGGACTGGGCAGTGGCACATGCCTTTAATCCCAGTACTTGGGAGGTAGAGTCAGGCGGATCTCGGTGAGTTCAAGGCCAGCCTGGTCTACAGAGCGAGATCCAGGACAGGCACCAAAACTATACAGAGAAACCCTGTCTTGAAAAACCAACCAACCAAATAAATAAATAAATAAATAAATAAATAAATAAATAAATAAATAAAAAACAAAAGAAAAAAAAAATTAGGGTTGTTGATCTAATAAACCTGACTGTGGTTCATGGGCTTCTGGAATTGGTTTGTTGGAGGAATGTGGAAGAGTTTGGCTCTGTGGGCTAGCGAAGTCCTAGAGTGTTGTAAGTAGGGCTTAATGGGCCATCTTGGTAGGGAGTGTGGGAGACCAGAGTGCCAAGAGAGGCCTGGTTTATATGCTTTCAGAGAGGAATGAGGACTCTAACAAGAACTAGACCAGTTAGGCATTCATGTTATATTCAAGCAAAGAAACTGGCTACATTTTTGTCTGTGTCTCGAGAGCTTGAGTGAGGCTGGATTCAAAATGGACTACTAGTTATCTCAAGACAGGATGGCATTCGGACTATATATATCATGACTTTGGCTCACTGCTTATTTGGGTCCCCAGAGAGAAAGAACAAAAAAGGAGCAGAGAATATATGAAATATGTGCAGTTTGTCAAGGAAAAGGAGCTTGAGCGAGTTTAAAGTTAGAGATGATGCAGGATTGAAAGCAGCTGTAACTTAGGTTAGTGCCATTCAAAGGAAACATGGCACTCTGCACTGGGACAATAGGAAAGGGGCTTTGGGGGCAAGACGCCACATATCAAAGCCTCCATCTCGTGCAAGTGCAAATTCACGATAAAGAGTAGTCTCAATTGAGGGTGCCATGGAAAGGGTCCCCCAGAATCAGCACACAACAGCCACTGCAACTGTGGTTGAAGGAGGCCAGGCCCACCCTAAGTTGGCAGCACTGCCCACAAGACATTGGTCCTGCAGGTGTTAAAGATGAAAGTCAGAAGTCATGGAGTCTTGTGCCATGGTTCCAGGGAGCCACTGAAGGCCAAGTTGGCAAGGTTGGTGTTCCTGAGAGGCTACTGAGTAAAGGTATGAAGGTAAAGCCCAAGTTGCAATGGAGAACCAGGATGATGACGATAGCAGGACCGTGGAATATTTGTGGAGGAAAGCCGCACACATGGCGTAGAGCTGGCTCAAGAGAGAAGCAATAGAGCTGGAGGGGTGGAGCTCCCCAGGCCCATTTGGAGCCCCAGATACCCAACATGAAAGTATGGGATTTGATGTTGGCCCTGATGGGTTTTGGTCTTGCTTTGGTCCAATTATTCTTTGCTATGCCCCAATTCTTCCATTTTGGAGTATACCCCATTCCATAGGGATGCTTATTCTATGCTATTGTATATTAGATGTAACTTGGTTCCCATTTTATAGGTGTTCATGATTAAGACTGAGGAGTCTTAGATGGGACCCACTGGAAACGTTAGAACCTATGTGAACTTATGATGTTGAACTGGATGTATTTTGTGTTATGAGATGGCTGTGTATCTATGGGAACTAGAGATGAATGTCAAGGTTTATAGTGATGTGCTTTGGTGTCAAGTTACCAACAGGTGTTTTTAAACCATTAATACTGTCAACATGATGGGATTTAAAACCACCATGGAAATAGCCTCTGAGTATGTTTTTCAGGGAGTTATAGATTAACTAAGGTGGGAAGACCACATCTAAATATGATGGTACCACTCTACGGGTTAGAGTCCTAGATAGAATAAAAAGGGAGAGCAAGCTGAGTGGCAGCGTTCATTTCTCCCTGCTTCCTGTGGATGCCATGTGACCAGCTGCCTCCTCTTGCTGCCATGAATTCCTCATCATGATGAGCCAGAAGAAACCTTTCTCTTCTAAGTTGCATTCTTGGGTTTTTTTTTTTTGACCCAGCTAGCAGAAAAGTAACTAACAGAGCTTTTTAGTTGCTGTTGTTTTCCTACATAAGCTTTCTGAAGTTCTAATCTTATTGATGGAGGCTCATTCTAACAGGATTTGCTAAGGAATTATACTCTATTTTTTGTTTTGTTTTGTGTTTTGAGACAGGGTTTCCTCTGTGTAGCCCTGGCTGTCCTGCACACCAGACTGGCCTCGAACTCAAGAGATCAGCTTGCCTCTGCCTCCTGAGTGTTGTGTGTGCATCACCATGCCAGGTTGGAATTATATTATTGTTATTATTTATCATTTTGTCTTTCCAGACAGTTTCTCTGTGTAATAGCCCTGGCTGTTCTGGAACTCACTTTGTAGACCAGGCTGGCCTCAAACTCACAGAGATCCACCTGCCTCTGCCTGGAGTGCTGGGATTAAAGGTATGCACCACCACCACCTGGCAGAATTATAGTCTTAATGTACTACTGGAAGTGTTTCCTCCAGACCAAAGTTTTTGGAAAGCTCCCCTCTGGACTTCTGTCAGTTTAACACAAATGCTCTCAAAGATGCTGATAAGCAATCATGTCTGAGAGAGTGGAACCCTAGGTCCATTTGCATACTGATGACATATTTATTAATGTCCCTTTAGGTTTTGGCCACTGGGGCTTCAGATGTTTTTGTGGAAACTATACCAGACCTAGAAGTATCAGTCTTTGATAGTCATTTACAAGGTTTACATCTCCTGAATGTTTTCATTCACTCTTAATGGAAAAAGTATCTGCCTTTGGAGGGTTGGCCACTGTTCTAAGAGCTAATTACTGTAGGTTTCATGCTCTGGTAACATGCCCCGACTTGCTAACCCTGAAAGTCCCATGTAGATTTTTCCACACATAGTTCTCTAAGGTCACAATTGCCACTGGTCTTCCCAGGGAGACTTCCCACCTGTGGTGGAGTTGGGGAGCCGCTTTTTTGCACTTCCTATGGATATTCTCTGTTGCAGGGCATCAAAAAAGGACTGAGGGATGTGGAACACCAGGGGCTCTGGTTTGCCTGCGGAAAAAAGAAGGAAGTCATTTAAAGAAGTGGTTGTCTTCCTGATGTGCAAGGAGAGGGCAAAGGAAAGGAATGAAGTGGGCTGTAATCAAAGTACCTCATGTGGGCTGGGGAGGCAGTTCAGTGCCTAAGGGCACCTGCCGCCAAGCCTGACAACCTGAGTTCAATTCATGGAACCACATGGTGGAAAGGGAGAACCAACTCCTGCAAGCTGTCTTTTGACTGACACACACTGGCCATGACATGAACGTGCCCCTTTCCCAACCAAAGAAATAAGATGTAATAATAATAATCATAATAATATAATAATATACCCGAGGTTTCTTTAAGGCAGAAAGGCTAGTGGGATTTCATGAGCCAAGGACTGCCATCAGCCTTGTCCTTCATTCCTTGCTCAGAACACACCTGTCCTTCACCAAGGATGATGCTAGTTGTGTAAGCACCACCAGAGTAGACTTCTTCATTGATGAAGTGTATGATGATACACTACATCATAGTGTAGTGATATTTTATTTGCATGTTAATAAAGTTTGCCTGGAGATCAGAGGAAATGGCAAGCTGGTAAACACAAAAGTCAGGCAGTGGTAGCACACACCCTTAATCAGATCACATGGCAGGCAGAGTCTCTGTGTGTTCAAGGACACACTAGGGAACAGCCAAGTGTGGTGACACACACCTTTAATCGCAGTATCAACCACAGAGACCTGGAGGTCTGTACAGACAGGCAGTGACAAGGAAGTGAGGTAGCTGGGCTAAGAGCCAATGAGAGGGCAGAACAGTAAGGCAATAAAGGTGCGGGTAGAGAGGAAATCACTCCTTTTTAGTAGCCGCAGAGCTGGAGGGGTAAGGTTGGTGGCTCTCACTATTTCCTTGATCTCTAAGGCTTTCACCCCTATATTTGACTCTGTGTTCTTATTTAATAAGACCACTTAGAAATTGGTCTACAGCATAGGAAATGAGAACACGCAAACAGAGCTGAAGAGCCTCTGATTGGCTGGTCCGTTTGATGAACTCTGGCCTCTATGCCCAGGCACTTGGCAGCTGTACTCTTGTCTAAGCAAAGCAGGAGGCTGCTCTCACCTGCAAGGTCAGGACCATGAGCACTGAAGATTACAGGGTTTGAGTGCTCAGTCTGTGACTCCAGGGCACATTCAATCTGGGAAAACATCCTCCTCTCTTCATTTGGATGAAGAAAAAGTCAACAGTTCTGTAGAGGGGTGCATGAGCTCAGAGTTTTTCCTAATCCTAGCAGAAGGGAACATCCAGAGCTCTATGGCTAAGCACAGAGTTGTGGTTCACCTGAATTCACCTGAAAGAGATTTTTTTTTTTCCTTTGAGACAGGGTCTCTCTGTGTAGCCCTGGCTATCCTGGAACTCGCTTTGTAGACCAGGCTGGCTTCAAACTCAGATCCACCTGCCTCTGCCTCCCGAGTGTTGGGATTAAAAGCATGTGCCACCATGCCTGGTTGAGAAAGATTTTTTTTTAAAAATATTTATTTATTTATTATGTATATAACGTTCTGCCTGCATGTATACCTGTAGGCCAGAAGAGGGCACCAGATCTCATTATAGATGGTTGTGAGCCACCATGTGGTTGCTGGGAATTGAACTCAGGACCTCTGCAAGAGCAGCCAGTGCTCTTTACCTCTGAGCCATCTTTCCAGCCCCTGAGAAAGATATTTTTTAGACATGCTCTTACTCTGTAGCATGGCTGGTTTGAATTTAACTCACTCTGTAGTTCAGGCTGACCTCAAACCTGTAGTGATCCTCCTTCCTCTGTCCCTTGAGTGTTAGAACTACAGGGTGCGCCACCACACCTGGCTCTGAGAAAGACTCCAGCTGACTTGAAGAGTTAGCTCAACAGTTAAGAGCACTTGTTGCTCTTGCAGAAGACCTAGGTTTGATTCCTAGCACCCACACGGTGGCTCACAACCATCTATAACTCCAGTTTCAGGGAGTCTGATTACCTCTTTTGACCTTCACAGATACCAAGCATGCATGTGGTGCACATACATATATTCGGGCAAATAACTCATTCAAATAAATCTAAATATTTTTCTAATGTTAAAAAAATACATTACAATGAGTTAGGCATGGTGGGACACTCCATAATCCCAGCATTTTTAGAGGCGGAGGCAGGATTGTGAGTTTGTGACATAGCTCTCAAAAACATAAATTAGGGGGCTGGAGAAAGGATTCAACACTTGCCGCTCTTCCAGAGGATCGGAGCATGGTTCCCAGCACCAATGTCAGGTGCCTCACAACCATCTGTAACTCCAGATCTGGGGAGCCTGACACTGTCTACTGACCTCTGTGGGCAACTGCACTAATGTGGGACACACACACACACACACACACACACACACACACACACACACACACATTTTGGTTGTAACGGGATCAGGCACCTCACACTCCTGCTGTGCACAGCTGGAATCTCTCTTGCCACCATGACTTCCCCACTATGATGAACCCGTACCCTGACACTGTGAGCCCAAACAAGCCCTGTCTTTTTTTCCTAGAACTCGCTCTATAGACCAGGTTGGCCTCAAACTCACAGAGATCCACCCGTCTCTGCCTCCAAGTGCTGGGATTAAAGCCATGCACTACTACTACCTGGCTTGCCTACTTTTATTGACTGTAGATTGCCAATCAATGTCAAAACTCAGTGTTTGGTGTGTATGGATGTATGTGTGCATTCATGTTTGCAGTTGCATGCGTGCTTGTATGCAGGTGTGTGGAGGCCAGAGGTGTATTTCAAGTTTTCTTCTCTCCTTCCCTCCCTCCCTCCCTTCCTCCCTCCCTCCCTCCCTCCCTCCCTTCCTCCTTTTCTTCTCCTCCTTCTTCTTTTTTTTTGGTTTTTTGAGAAAGGGTTTCTCTGTGTAGCTTTGGAGCCCATCCTGGAACTTGCTCTGTAGACCAGGCTGGCCTCGAACTCACAGAGATCCGCCTGCCTCTGCCTCCCGAGTGCTGAGATTAAAGGTGTGCGCCACCACTGCCCTGCAAATTTCAAGTTTTCTTAGGACTATGTTCACCCACTCAGTTAAAAATCTCTGTCAGTGGTGTGTTTCTGGATAAACCCAAATCTAGTCAAGGTGACAATGAAGACGAACTGCCACCCGTCCACCTGGAATGTGCTCAGGGTAGTGGGCAAGCACTAATGTCTCTCCTCTGCTGACTTCACTGGGCTTCCAGGAGGCTTCATCATCACACTCTGAGCCAGCCTGTGTGCCCCAGCCTTCTTCAGCCTATGCATTTGGTACAGCCATTGGTTTTCACAGGGTTAGGCTTTCTTTGAGCCTTCCCCTCCCTTTCCTGGATTTATAATACATCTAAAACTTTGGCATCTGCCCCAAAGACACAAACTCAAGACAAAGACCCAGGCAGACCACAGTTTTTATCTACTATTCTTTTTCCTTCTGTCTCTAAATTCATTTTGTTGGTTCTGTACTCCAATAATGACAATTATTTAATAGTGATTCTTTAGTTCTTTCAGCTTTGGTGTCTACTTTCTTCTCCTTTTGCTTGTTTGTTGTCTTTATATACATGATTTATTTAAGGGGGAGGGGAGAACGTGCTGCCACAGTGCCTATGTAGAGGTCAGAGGACAACGTGTGGGAACTGGTTCTCTCCTTGGATCTTGTGGGTGCTGGGGATCAAACTCAGGTTGTCAGGCTTGGCAGCAAGTGCCTTTACCGCTGAGCCATCTGGCCAGCTAATTTTTTTTTTCTTAGTACTAGGAATTGAACCCAGAGACTTGTGTATGTACAACACATGCTCTAACATTAAGCCATACCTCTATTTCACTCGTCTTTGAAATAACAAAATAGGTCTCACTCTATAACTCAGGGCAACCCCCCAGCCTCAGAACTGCCACACCGGCCTGCCTTTTACTTTCTTATGGTTCTGTGTTCTCGAAACTCAAGTTCACTTATTGTTCGTGTGAATCAGAGTAGAACTATTGCACATCACTTTGATGTTTCCTACTTCCAGCAGTACTTACCATCAAACTGATAGTGCATGGTTTGATGGATACGCTCTGTGACACTGGCCAGCCAATCTTGGAAGGACAAGGTCACTTGTGCCTCATCTAACAGCTGACCACAGACTAGGAACAGGAAAAAAAAAAAAACAAAACAAAACAACTTTTTTCATTAGCTTTCAAAATAAATAATTAACTGAAACTTGAAATACTCAAGTAGTTTATACAGAAGAAAAAAAAGAACACAAAAATTAAATACTGAGAAAATAAACTAAGTGAAATAGGTTTCAGGACTTTTTCTTTTTAATTGACATATAACAACTACACATTTTTTTTTTTCTTTTTTCTTTTTGGTTTTTCAAGACAGGGTTTCTCTGTGTAGCTTTGCGCCTTTCCTGGAACTCACGCTGTAGCCCAGGCGGGCCTCGAACTCACAGAGATCTGCCTGCCTCTGCCCCCCGAGTGCTGTGATTAAAGGCATGCACCACCACTGCCTGGCCTACATGTTTTTATGATGTCCAATGTGATAACAGACTTTTTTTTTTAAGATTTATTTATTATTTTATGTATATGAATGCTCTATCGACTTTATGCCAGAAGAGGGCATCAGATCCCACTATAGATGGTTGTGAGTTACCACGTGGTTTCTGGGAATTGAACTCAGGACCTTTGGAAGAGTAGCCAGTGCTCTTAACCTCTGAGCCATCTCTCCAAGCCCCCAGACTTTTTTTTTAAATATTTATTTTTATTTATGTGTCTACATGGGTACCTACATATATGTATATGCACCATGTGCATGCAGTGCTCTCTGAGGCCAGCAGGCCATTGAATCACCTGAAGCTGGAGTTATAGATGCTTGTGAGCTACCCAGTGTGAATTCTGGGAACTGAACTTAGGTCCTCTCTAAGAGTAGCAAGTGCTCTTAACTGCTGAGTCATCTTTCCAGCCATATATATATAAATATATAAATATATATATTTATATAAATATATATATATATATATAAATCCATTTATACTGGGCATGATGGTATATCCTTGTAATTCCAGCACTTAGGAGGTAGAGGCAGGATAATGATAAGTTCCAGGCATACTTGGGCTACACAGTAAGCTTGAGGCCAGCCTGGGTTACATGAGAACCTGTCTCAAAAGAACAAAAGTAAATTCATTTGCAAAAATGAATGCAAGCCCTTAAGACCAATAGGTTTAAGACTGTTAATCACGGGCTAGAAAGATGACTTAGCAGTTGAGAAAACTGCTGATCTGGAGCACTCTAATTCTGATCCCAGCATCCACATCAGGTGTAATTTTAGTTCCAAGGGATCCTATACCCTCTTATAGAAATTACTCCCATTTCTGAGTATGTATTTGCCTAACACAAATTCTCTCAGCAATGAAGCTCTCTGCTTCCTACTAAGACTGGTACAGAGGCAGGAGTGGTGATGTCTGCCTATAATGCCAGCATCTGCGAAGCAGAGGTAGGAGGAGCAGGAGCTCAGGGCTATCCATGGCTACACAGTGAGTTCTGAGAAAAATAGGTTGAACAGCCAGGTGTATTGGCCCATGACTTTAATCCTAGTACTCAGGAGGCAGAAGCAGGTGGATTTCTGTGAGTTCAGGGCCAGCCTGGTCTACATATCAAGTTCCATGATAGCTAAGGGCTATACAATGAGACTGTCTCAAAACCAAATCAAGCCAAAGCAAGGTCTGGAGAGATGGCTCAGAGGTAAAGAACACTGGTTGCTCTTGAAGACCAGGGTTTGATTCCCAGGACCCACATGGCAGCTTAAAATTGTTTATAATTCCAGTTCCAAAGGGATCTGATGCCCCTTCTGGCCTTTCCTGGCATTAGGCATGCACATTTTACACAGACATACACACATGCAAATGCCTATTCACATTAAATAAAAATAGTAATAAAAAATAATGAAACAAAAAGTTGAGCATGCCACTTAAGAGAGGTCATTCACTCTGAGTTGCTATGGTATCTTCACACTTAACTATAAAGGTTTGTATTCAGAAATGCAAAAGACTTATTATCAAATAAAAGGAAATGGTAAAATCTTGAAGCCCTGGAGAAAACAACTGAGCAATATAGTAACAAGGGATGGAAATTAATGGGGCCAGAATAAAGACCTGGAGTACATGGGGCTCAGTGTGAGTACACATGCCTAGCATACTTGAGGCCCTGGTCCAATCCCATCACAAAAGCAAACAAAATAAAAGATATAACTTAGAGCTTTGAAATTTTGTTTTTAGCCAGGTGGGCAGTGGTGGCACACACCTTTAATCTCAGTACCTGGGAGGCAGAAGCAGGTAGATATCTGTGAGTTTGAGGCCAGCCTGGTCTCCAAAGCTAGTTCCAGAACAGCTAGGACCGTTAAACAGAGAAATCCTATCTTGAAAAAAAATACCTCTGGGCAGTGGTAGCGCACACCTTTAATCCCAGCACTTGGATCTCTGTGAGTTCGAGGCCAGCCTGGGCTACAGCTTGAGTTCCAGGACTGCCAGGGCTACACAGAGAAACCCTGTCTCAAAAAACAAAAAAACAAAACAAAACAACAAAAAATCAAAACAAAACAAAGATTTTGTTTTCACAGGTGGTAGTAGCATATGCCTTTAATCCTAGTACTTGGGAGACAGAGGCATCAAACATCTGAGTTTGAGGTCAGTTTAATGTTGTGGGATATTTACATTGTGTGACGATGTGTTGTTGTGATTGGTGTAATAAAAAGCTGAATGGCCAATAGCTAGGCAGGAGGTATAGGTGGGACTTCTGGGCAGAGAGAGAACTCTGGGAAGAAGAAAGGTGGAGTTGCCAGCCAGACATGGAGAGGAAATAGGAGGTGCAAGATGGAAGAACGGTAACAAAATGTAAGAGAATTGGGGCTGAAGATATGGCTCAGCAGTTAAGAGCACTGGATGGTCTTCGAAAAGACCTGGGTTCAATTCTCAGCACCCACATGGCAGTCCACAACTGTCTGTAACTCCAGTTCTAGGGGATCTGACACCTTCACACCAATGCATATAAAATAAATTATTTAAAATTATTTAATTTTTTAAATTAATTTAAATTAACTTATTTTTTTATTTTATTTTAAAAAATTATTTAATTTTAAATTAAATTTTTTAAATTATTTAAAAAAAAAAAGAAATGTTTTTGGTTGTGAACCTAGCCTTTAACGGCTGAGCCATCGGAAATAGCTGGGCGGCGGTAGCACATGCCTTTAATCCCAGTACTCTG
>CABHPQ010162902.1:0-12073 GCA_902168405.1 Peromyscus aztecus | reverse complement strand
ATAAATGGGTTAAGTTATAAGACCTAGTTGAGAGACAAGCCTAAACTAAAGGCCAAGCTTTCATAATTAATAAGAAGTTTCCATGTCATTCTTTGTGAGCTGGCAGTAGACAAAAAAGCTTGTTACAGCCTGGTCTACAGAGTGAATTCCAGGACAACCAGGGCTACACAGAACAACCCTGTTTCAAAAAACAAAACAAAATTGTTTTCAGTAATTTTAAAGTTTTTTCTTTAAATGAATATATACAGCTTTTTTTTTTTTTTTTTTTGGTTTTTCGAGACAGGGTTTCTCTGTGTAGCTTTGCGCCTCTCCTGGAGCTCACTTGGTAGCCCAGGCTGGCCTCGAACTCACAGAGATCCGCCTGGCTCTGCCTCCTGAGTGCTGGGATTAAAGGCGTGCACCACCAACGCCCGGCAATATATACAGCTTTTTGTTCTTATACAGTTATAGGGAATACAAAGCTTTCATGGGTGTGATAGTGTGATCCTATAACCCAAGTACTCAGGAGTCTAAAGCAATAAGATCTGCAGTTTGAAGCCACACTGGGCTACACAGTGAGACCCAGTCTCAAAACTTAAAACAACAAAACCCCAAGAGCTTGTATTCCCATCACCTAGGTTCCCCAGAGTAACATTTTATAATGTTCAGCCACAGTCAAGACAAGACTGCTTCCACTGCAAGACACCTTCCCACAAACCCTGGCAAGCGCTGCTCCATCCTGTCTCTGTGATTATAGACTTAGCGTTGTTATTATTATTATTTCATCTTGGCTCTTTAAAGTAAGGTCTTGCATGTAGCCCTGCCTGGCCTGGAACTCGGTGTGCAGACCAGGCTGGCTTTGAACTATGGTGATACTTCTACCTCTACTTCCTGAGTACTGGGACTGCAGAAGTACACCACCACATAGGCAGCATAATTTATTATTTTTAAATTTATTTTAGGAGCTGGAGTAATGGCTCAGCAGTTAGCAGCACTGGCTGCTCTTCTAAAGGAGCCAGGTTAATTCCCAGCACCCACACTACAGCTCACAACTGTCTGTAACTCCAGTCTCAGTGGGATCCAACAGCCTCTTTTGGCCTCTGAGGGCACTGACTGCAGGCACACAGACACACATGCAGGCAAAACAACAGGTGTATATAGAAAAACTAAATAATAACATAATAAATTTAGAGATTTATTTATTTTTTTACACAGTATGTAATATGCACCATGTGCCTGCTCAGCGTGCTTGGAGGCTAGAGAGGGTGCTGAAGCTCCTGGAGCTGGAGTTACTTTTGGAGTTGAATCACAAGTCCAGAACCAGGTTGGTCTACATTCTGAGTTACAGTTGTGAGCTGCTTGAAGTAGGTGTTAGGAATTGAACCCAGTTCCCCTGAAAGAGCTGTAAACTGTTGAGCCATCTCTTTAGTCTTGAGATTGTTTTATTTTTGTGTGTATGTGTTTTTCCAAGACCAGAAGACATATAAGATCCCTTGGAGCTAGAGTTATAGGTGTTTGTGAGCTGCCCAAGAGAGTCCTGTGATCCAAACTCATGACAGCAGCAAACTGCTTTAACTGCTGGACTGACCATCTTTCCATTCTAGCACAGTTTTGAGCATGATTTGAACCTGGGAGGACAGGAGACCGAGACCTCAGCTACTGTGACTCCACTCACTGCTGTTGTTTACGTCAGTGACACACCACAGGAGACAGCATACAGCATTATTTGGATTATTCCTTCAGACTACCTCTGGATAGTATTCTACCCACGAAGTCCTTCTAGGAAGGGAAACTTACCCTGTCTTTTTAGTGAAGCGGCAACCACAGGCTTTTTCAGGCCACTCTTCCTTACATTGCTGTTTACTGCGTCTTGAGGCATCAGTGAGCTGCTCACCTGTGAACCTAGATCACGAATTGGTTATAATACTTAACACGTGCCTAGGAATTGGGGTGCAACTCAGCTGGTGGAGCACATGCCTAACATGTGCTAAGCCCTGGACTGAGCTCTGTGCCCCATTAAACTGAGGGTGGTGGCCTAAGCCTGTAATCCCAGCAATCAGGAAGTGGAGGCAGAAGAATCAAGTCAAGGTCATCCTCCACAGCATGGCTAGCCTGGGGTTTAGGAGATCCTGTCTCAAAAAAACAAAACGAAGTCAGGCGGTGGTGACTCATGCCTTTATTCCCAGCACTCAGGAGGCAGAGGCAGGCAGATCTCTGTAAGTTTGAGGTCAGAGCTAGTTTCAGGGCAGCCAGGGATACACAGAAACTCTGTCTCAAAAAAAAAAAAAAAAAAAAAAAAAGCCAAAAAACCAAAAACAACAACAAAAACAAAAAACAAAAAACAAAAAAAACAAACAAACTAAAAACTAAAAACCAAAACAAAATAAAGCATGACATCATTTCTGCAGCCGGGTATGTAATTTTTTCCCCCCCAAGACAGAGTTTCTCTGTGTAGCTTTTGAAGCCTGTCCTGGAACTCGCTCTATAGACCAGGTTGGCCTCGAACTCAGAGATCCACCTGCCTCTGCTTCCCAAGTGCTGGGATTAAAGGCATGAGTCACCACCGCCCGGCCCAGGTATGTAATCTTAGCACTTGGGAGGTAGAGGCAGAAGATCAGGAGTTCAAGGTCTTCTCAGCTACATAGTAAGTTCATTAGACTCAGCTATGTGAGACCCTGTCTCAAAAATGTCAGTCCCAGCCTACCTCTCTCCAGGCAAAGTCTGCAGGCAAGTAAGATTGCTCAATGGAGAAAGGTACATGTTGTCAAGATGAAGATCCTGAGACTCACACAGTGGAAGAGTGAACCAACCTCCGCCCAAGAACATACATATACATATATACACACACACACAGTAGGAAAAAGTAATTTTATTGTTGTATCTTTATTGATTTTTAAAGATGTATTTATTTTTTATTTTATGTGCATTAGTGTTTTTGCCTTCATGTATATATGTGTGAGGATGCCAGATCTTTTGGAATTTGAGTTACAGACAGTTGTGAGCTGCCATGTGGGTGCTTGGGAATTGGCCATGGGACCCCTTCCAGAGCATCCAGTGCTCTTAACTGCTGAGCCATCTCTCCAGCCCTCAACATTTTTATTTATTTATTTTTTATGTGTGTGTATATGGGTGTGCCACAGGGCACATGCAGAGGTCAGAGGATAATTTATGGGAGTTAGCTCTTTCTTTCCATCATGTGGGTCCCAGGGATTGACCTCAATTACTCAGGTCTTCAGGCATGATAGCATGAGCCTTTACCCACTGAGTTATCTTCTAGAAATTTTTTTTTTAAAGATTTATTTATTTATTATGTATACAGTGCTCTGCCTGCAGGCCAGAAGAGGGCACCAGATCTCATTACAGATGGTTGTGAGCCACCATGTGGTTGCTGAGAACTCAGGACCTCTGGAAGAGCAGCCAGTGCTCTTAACCTCTGGGTCATCTCTCCAGCCCTGGAGATAATCTTAAAAGAAGTCTGCAAAGCTGGGGCTAGAGCAACGGCTCAGCAGTTAAGAGCACTGGTTGCTCTTGCAGAGGAACCGGATTTAGTTCCCAGCACCCGCATGGTGGCTCACACCTCTTGTGACTGCAGTTCCAGGGTATTCCATATTCTCTGGCCTCCTCAGGAACCAGATACAAACACGGTGCACAAACATACATGAATATACATACATGTATATGTATACATACAGGCAAGACACACATAAAATAAAATATCATTTTAAACTGGGCAGTGGTGGTGCATGTCTTTAATCCCAGTACCCAGGAGGCAAAGGCAGGTGGATCTCTGTGAGCTCATGGCCATCCTGGACTACAGAGTGAGTTCCAGGACAGGCTCCAAAGTTATACAGCGAAACTCTGTCTTGGGAAAAAAAACAAAAAAACAAACAAACAAACAAACAAAAAAAAAAAAAACCAAAATCAAACCAAAAAATAGCATTTTAAATTCTTTAAAATTATAAAACTTGATTTGATAATAATTTCTAAAGCATCTAAAACACAGTTTTTGCCAATATCCAGGATAGCTTTAGTTTCTAGAAGGAACCAGTATTAACCTTTAACCACCAAACTGTAACTTTTCCTGCTGTTTATGAGAGATTGGGGCTGCAAACAGAAGTGGGGCAAAGGAATCTACCCACTGTTTTCATCTCTTTGATAACCAACATACTTCCTGGTGAGCTCTCCTCCATTTTCTTCTCTATGGATAGTTTCCAGATATTTCTTTGATTTTTGTTTGTTTGGTTGTTTCTGAGACAGTGTAGCCTAAGATGGCCTCAATCTTGCTACATAGCTAAGGATGACTTTAATCCTGATCCTCTAGTCTCCACCTTTAAGTGTTGGGATACTTACATATACCACTACAGCCAGTTTATTGTTTGTTTGTGTGTATGTATGTGTCAGGTTGTGGCTGCATTCCTGCTGAGCTACTCCTGGCTTGGTTCCAGAGAGTAGCACCTAGCCCTAATCCATCCTTTGTGAATCTTGTCTGGGAGTCTCCCGAGGATTAAAGGCCTATGCAAAACTTGGTTCAGGAAACTCAGGTGGTACCTGAGAAATCAAGGAATGCACTTGGCATTTTATCTTTGGGAGCTCCTTTCAGGTTGTTTTGAAGATATGGAAATTAACTGGCTAAACTATGAATAGAGAGAAAATAAAAATGCCCTGGGCGAAGGGGAAGTGCTTCAGTCCTCAGAGGTTGGATTCTCCTGCAGCCGCCAAAGGCTAAATTCATTCTTTTTTTTTTTTTCTTTTTCTTTCTTTCTTTTTTTTTTAAAAAATATTTATTTTATTTAATGCATTTTTTTTTAAGATTTATTTATTTATTATGCATACAGAATGTATGACAGCAATCCAGAAGAGGGCACCAGATCTCATTACAGATGGTTGTGAGCCACCATGTGGTTGCTGGGAATTGAACTCAGGACCTCTGGAAGAACAGCCAGTGCTCTTAACTTCTGAGACATCTCTCCAGCCCGGCTAAATTCATTCTTAAGGTGCATTTGAGTCTTCTTCCCATGGATCTGAGTGAACCCACACACCCATGCCGTGACACACTGCACCATCAGGTGGTGGTGGGGTGAGCACTTTTGTGTGTAAGAATGTGGCAGCCAGAACAGGATGTTGGCTACCTTCCTGTACTGCTGTCTACGTTAATCCCATGAGAAGGGTCTCTCACTGGTGTTGTGGGATGTCTTTCTGCTGTGAATATGTTTTGCTATGATTGGTTCATAAAGAAGCTACTCTGGCCTATGGTGAGTCAGGATATAGCCAAGCAAGAAATCTAAGCAGATAGACAGGAAGAGAACAGAGAGGCAGAGAGACGCCAGCCTGCTGTCCAAGGAAGAACATGCCAGCAGACAGGTAAGCCATGGAACACGTGGCAAAACATAGATTAATAGAAATGGGTTAATTTAAGCTTTAAGAGCTAGCTAGCGAGAAGCCTGCCATAGGCTATGCAATCGGTAATTAATATAAACCTCTGAGTAATTATTTTATAAGTGTCTGTGGGACCGCAGGCTGGGTGGGACTGGCGAAACCTTCTGACTACACACTGGACCTGAAGCTCTCCATTTGGCTAGTTAACTTGTCAACACATTCCCAGGATCCACTAGTGTCCACCTCCCAATTTCCATTATAATAAGCTGTTTGGTGTTGGGGACTTTGCCGTGCTCAGCAAGTACACTACCAATGAACTACACTCCCCATACACAGTGTGGTTTTTGTTGCTGTTTCCGTTTTTTTGATATAGGGTTTCACTACATAGCCGAGGCTGGCTTGGAACTCTTTAGGTAGATCAGACTGTCCTCAAACTCAAGATCTACCCACCTCTGCTTCTAGAATGTACCACCAGGCCTGGCCCATACTTTAAAAAAAAAAATTGTTCTGAACAAGAGTCCTAGCAGGGCAGTGATATCGCACGCCTTTAATCCCAGCATGAGAGGCAGAGACAGGTAGATCTCTGAGTTCAAGGCCAGTCTGGTCTACAGAGTGAGTTCCAGGACAGTCAGGGCTACCCAGAGAAACCCTGTCTCGAAAAACAAAAACAAAAATAAAACATAAAAACACAAAACAAAACCAAAGAACAAGAGTCCTTTTCCACAATTCTTCGGACTCAGTGAAAGACAAAAGACAATCTCCAGACACCAAAGAAATAAGTGAAACTGTCTCACCAGACACTTCCTCCTTCTTCCTCTTCCGTGGCTTAGGGGCAGCAGATTCACAAGCTGAAACAGATGATTCTGAGTGGCAGCCTAACTGGGGCACAATTAGTTCTTTAAGACCTTAAAAAAAAGTTTCTGAATTACTATTACTATCCAAAAGAAATTATGGGCCCCTAACTATAGAAAAAATAGTCCATAAAAATCTGACTTCAGAAAAAAAAAGATAGACCAGTTGCCTAAAGTAAAATATGTTACTTGAAAGAACTCTCGCAAACACTGTGATCTATTTAGGAGTGGGGAAGCGGCTCAGGAGCGGAGCGCTTGCTTAGAATGTATAAGGCTCTGGGTCCCATCTCCAGCATACACATACACACACACACACACACACTCACACATACTTTGCTAAATCCATTATCTCAATAATAATGTTCCTCTCTCTTTATTGTTAGTTTCAACCATCCAACCAAACTTTCATGCATGTGCTGTGCTGGCTGGAATTCAAAGAAGGAATGCTAGCCAGGAGTGATGGCTCTGGCCTATAATCCCAGCACATAGGAGAGGCAAAAGGATTGAGCTTGAGGGCAGCTGGGTTACTTTACCAAAACACTATTTTTTTTTAGGCAAGGTTTCTCTGTGTAGCCTTGGCTATCTTGGAACTCCCTTTGTAGACCAGCCTGGCCTTGGACTCACAGAGATCTGCCTGCCCCTGCCTCCTGAGTGCAGGGATTAAAGGCGTGCACCACCACTGCCTGTCTAACAGTATATTTGTTACTGTTTATTTTTTTTTTTAAAGATGCACTGGTGAGATGGCTCAGTAGGCAGAAGTACTTGCCATGGACCTGAGTTCAATTCCTGGATCCCTTGTAAAGGTGGAAGGACAGAAATGACACCAGAGTTGTCCTGAGATATGTACATGTGAGCCATGGTACATATATACCTACCTACCTACTTACCTACCTACACACACACACACACACACATACACACACACACACACACACACACACACACACACACACAAGGGAGTGCTATGCATCTGTTTTATCTAGCACCTGATTTTAAGGGCTGTTAGGACAAGTTCCAAAGGCATCAGTGGAACGCCTTCACTGCCATTATAGAACAAGTGAATAACTGTCAATATTCCCACCTACCGCTGGCATCAAGATTTAGGAAGTCCGAGAATTCCTGAGCCAATGTTTCATCACTGGCAAAGGCACAGAGGCAGGCAAAGAAGTGGATGCACCTTGGGGCTGCCTCAGCCTTGGGGACGCTGGACTTGTGTGACTTCAGAGTCTGGCAGGAGCAGAAGAAGCGGCGCTCTGGCAGGCTTCTGGAGCTGATTTTCTGCGTGAAGGACGTGTGCAAGTAGCCCAAGCTGTGCTTTTGGCTTGCCTTGCATTTCACTACCATGATGTTTTTAGTGACTCTCTGTACCAGGGGACCCGTAGGTTCTGTGGCCAACTGCCAGATGGTCTGTTTGGTTTCTGGGGAGGCCTGCATAGCATTTAGGACTGAACTCTTCAGAGTCAGAGGGGTAGCCTCTGCCTGGCAGTTAACTGCTAGCTTGATGTGCTGACACTGGTTTTCCACCATGCCTTGAGTGGCAGCTTTCAAACACGAGGGGACATAACACCGGCCAGAGCTCAGCTGAGTGATGATTGTCCCATCCACTGTCTGGATTGTCGTCTCTGAAACACCTAGCTCCACAAAGCATCGGTAGTCAGGGCCCCGGTCTCTTTGCCGCACAGAGTAGACCTGTAGATCAGAGCCTGTGATGATTTTGACAGCTTCAATACTAGGCTGCTTCCGGGCACCATAGCGAAATATGGTTCCACATGTCTTGTTCTTACAGCTCAACCCACGGGTTCCATTGTACGTACCACATCGGGGACACTTCCTGATTCCCCTCAATGTGGCCTTCCCCAAGTCAGATAAGAAAGCTGGGACTTTAGTCCTCTGAGAGTTTGGTTCCATTGTTCACAGTCCCTAGAAAGACAAGACCACCAGCAGAACACATTCACACAAAGTTAACATTGAGAGAGAGAAAAGGAGAGGGAGGGATTTCTATTTATTTTTGACATTGGATCTAACTTTGTAGCTCAGACTGGCTTGTAAAAATGTAGCTGTGCTGGGTAATTTCCACTTGACACAAGCTAGAGTTACCTGAAAGGAGGGAACCTCAATTGAGAAAATGCCTTTATAATATCTGGCTATAAGGCATTTTCTTAATTAGTGATTGATGAGGGAGGGCCCAGCCCATTGTGGGTAGTGCCATCCCTGGGCTGGTGGTCCTGGGTTCTATAAGAAAACAGACTGATGCCAGGCATGCTGGCACACACCTTTAATCCCAGCACTCAGGAGGCAGAGGCAGGTGGATCTCTGTGAGTTCAAGGCCAGCCTGGTCTACAAAGAAAGTACCAGGACAGTCAAGGCTGTTACACAGAGAAACACCCCAAAAAAATGTTTTAAAAAACCAAAAAACGAATAAAGATAGGAAGGAAGGGAGGGAGGGAGGGAGGGAGAGAGAAAGAAAGAGAAAGAAAGAAAGAAAGAAAGAAAGAAAGAAAGAAAGAAAGAAAGAAAGAAAGAAAGAAAGAAAGAAAGGAAGAAAAAAAGGAAAAGGTATAAAGCAAGCAAGGAAATAAGCAGAGTAAGCCAGTCAGCAGCACTCCTCCATGGCCTCTGCATCAGCTCCTGCCTCCAGGTTCCTGCCCCTCATGAGTTCCTGTCCTGACTTCCTTTGATGATGAACAGTGATGTGGAAGTGTAAGCCAAATAAACCCTTTCCTCCCCAAATTGCTTTTTGGCTGTTGTGCTTTGTTACAGAAACAGTAGCCCTAAGACAGTAGTCCAGGCTAGTCTCAGATTCTCTCCGATCTTCCTGCCTTAGCCTCTCAAATTGCTGGGCCTAGGGTGCTGCTTTAGCACCACATACACTGGAGATGGTGGTACATACCCAGCACTCAGGAGGGAAAGACAAGAGGAACATGAATTAGTGTCATCCTCAGTTACAAAGGAGTTCAAGGCCAATCTGGGCTACATGAGAACCTATCTCAATAAGAAAGGACCAGAGCACATGAAAGATGGGTTCCTTCCCTTCTACTGGTCCCCAGAATCCCAGCCCAGTTCTTCCCAGTCCTACCTGTACCAGCTGCCAGGGCACCTGGAGAAGAGTGGACCCTATGTCCGTAAGACCTAAAGTGTGCTTCATTAGTTTGTGATGATCAGACAGCACAGAGACAGGCATGCTCATTTGCAGTGAGATATGCCACTTGGCCTAAGTCTTCTGAAGGCTGATCTCTGATGTAACAATGCAGACATTCTCTTTCGCCCTGGCAAAGCTTGCTCAGGGTTCCAGTCGGAGTTCCAGTTTGATTCCAGTTCCCCTAGGTAGAGATCTTGGCAGCCTAAAGCAAAACAAGAGAAGACAGTTGTCATATGACAAAGATGGTTCTTTCAGCTTAGAAATAGGCAGAATAGGGGCTGGGGCAGCTCAGCAGCAGAGCATGTGCACAGTGCACATCAAGTCCTGGGGTCAGTCCTCAGCACCAGAAGACAGGGTTTTATTCTGTGACCTGGAACGTATTATGTAGCCTAGGCAGGCCTTAAACTCTTAATAATCCTCTTCTTCAGCCTTCTAAGTGACAGGATTACAGGTATGGACCACAATGCTGGGCTAGATAGCTCAATACATGTAAACATTATGTAATGTTCAAACACAGTAAACATGGCTATTTTCTCTGAACATAACATTTTCAGAACCTGAAAAGCTGTTTTCCAAAGGGGCTGTGCCCTTTATATTCCCACAGGCAACATAAAATTTCTATTTCTGCAGTCTTACTCATTTCAGCCCTCTGATGGTAGTGGGCATCATAGGGTATCTCACTGTACTTTCATCTGCAAATCTCTACTGGATACTTATGTTGAGCAAGATTTCTCATAACTAGCCATTTGAAACAGTATGCTACATGAAAGGAGTTAAATATAGAAGCCCAGACATTGTATGATTCCATGAGCGAAACATGCAGAATAGGAAAATATGTAAAAACAGAAGGAGGCTAGTGGTACAGGGCTGGACAGAGGAGGGATTTAGTAGTGATGGTTACAGTGTTTCTTTCAGGATGATGAAAGATACTATAAACTCTGTGAAATGATTTTCAATTCTGTAGATTTACAACATCTCTTGAATTGTAATATTTTTTAAGAACTCGATTTTATGTGTATAGCATTTCAATAAAACTATTATTACCTTAAAAAAGAGAGGGAGAATGAAATTCAAATGCTAAAGGGATAAGAAAGAGAGAGGAAGATCTGGAGATGGCTCAGTGGTTACATGCACTTGTTGCTCTTGCAGAGGACCTGGGTTCGATTCCTAGCACCCACATGCTACTCAGAACTGCCTGTAACTTCAGCTCCAGAGGTCTAATTCTTTCTTCTAGTCTCTGAAGTGATGAATAGACATACATGTAAACAAACATTCTGGCACATAAAATAAAAATAAGTAAATCTTTTATGGTTGCTCATAACCATCTCTAACTCCAGCTCCAAGGGATCCAATGCCCTCTTCTCAAGTCTGAGGATATCAGGTATCTGGGTGGTGGTATACAGACACTCATATACATAAATAAATCTAAAAAAACCATTTTTAAAGAGAGGGCTGAGATATAGTTTAGTTATAGAGAGCTAACTGGGGGAGGCCTCTAGTTTCAATCCCTAGTACCAATTAAATAAAATAAAAAAAAAAAAGCCATCAGAAAAGAGCAGAAAGGACTTTATAAGAGTTACAAAAATTGGAAATGAAGCTAAGATGTAGAGTATTTGCCAGTATGCTTAAGGCCCTGGATTTAATTCCCAGCACTATAAATCAAATAAAAAAACCCAAAAAGCAGCAAAGTAATGAAACAGATGAAAGTAATTACTTATTAATAGAATGTGAACTAGTCATTGTTACATTGTTAGTGGGCATATTGGAAACTCTATTGGAAAGGATGTAAATAAAAACATGTAATAAGGGACGGTGGTGGCGCACGCCTTTGATCCCAGCACTCAGGAGGCAGAGGCAGGCGAATCTCTGTGAGTTCGAGGCCAGCCTGGGCTACCAAGTGAGCTCCAGGAAAGGCGCAAAGCTACACAGAGAAACCCTGTCTCAAAAAAAACAACAAAAAAAAAAAAAAAAAAAAAGTAATAAGCACTTTGCTTTAGCAATTTCACTTCTAAGATATAATGTGTATATATTTTCAATTTTGCTTTTAATTACATGTATATGAGTGCCTGTGTCAGGCTATGTGCATGAGCACAGGCCTTCCTGGAGGAGTGCCCTGGACACTCCTGGAACTGCAGTTACAGGTGGTTGTTAGCTACTAGACACAGGTGCCGGGAACTGAACTCAGACCCTCTGCAAGAGCAGGATGCACTCTTCACCACTGTGACATCTTTCCAGCCCCCCCCCCCCCCCACTTTGAGAGAGGGTCTCACTATGCACACCTGGGCTGGTCTTGAAGTCAATCTGTGGACCAGGCTGGCCTCCAAATCCCAGAGGTCCCTCTGTGAGACTTTCTAACTGCAGAAGAGGAAGAGGAGTTTCAGTAAAGAACTAAGAACAGTGAAACCAGGTAATATGCTATTTATTGTAAAGCCACTAAAAACCAGTGAGATCTGTATACGGAGCGACTATCAACACATACCGTGGAGTGTAAAAGATGTAGTGCTTTGTGTATGCTATTTTTTTTTTTTTTAAAGAAATTAATGGTGGTGGGGAGGTAGGGCTGGAGAGATGGTTCAGTGGTTAAGAGCATGTATTGCTCTTCTAGAGAGCCCAAGTTCGGTTGCCAGCACCCACATCAGGGGGGCACACAATTTCCTATAACTCTAATTCCAGGGAATCCAACTTCTTTGGCATACTGGGGACACACACGCGCGCTTTTTTAAAAAAG
>CABHPQ010162901.1:34947-59423 GCA_902168405.1 Peromyscus aztecus | reverse complement strand
CAGGGCTCAGGAGCCTTGGGGTGGCAGGGCTCAGGAACCTTGGGGTGACTGGGCTCAGGAACCTTGATGTCACAGGGCTCCTTGATTTGGGAGACACATGGCTCCTGCGGTGGTGGTTGGCAAGGCTGTTTCACTTGCTGCTCATGCAGTTGAGGAGGTCCTGTGCAGGGCTGCTTCTGCTGGTGTGAACTCATGCTTCAAAGACGGCTGGACCTAGAAACAGAATAGATGACTTATGGAGAGAATGACTTCACAAGAAACCGCTGGCAATGTCTAAAGAAGTAGAGGTTCTCCTTTCTCTCTCTCTACCGCAGAGGGTACTTTGCCATGGAGGCCCTTAAAGGTCACCTGGTTCTAAACAAGCAGGATCTTTCCGGCCGTTCCCTCTTCCTACCTATTACAGCAACGCAGCAAAGGGCTTTATCAGGAACATGAGATTGATGACGTTGGCTCGTGTGGAAATGTGATGGCATGCAGTAAATAAAAACAATAAAATGCTCACAGCCCACTGCGCATCTGCACCAAATCAGATGTTTTGTCACCTGCAGAAGGCCTGTGGCCACTCCAGAATGCCTCACCGTCACATGCGGCTCACACGTTCCTCCATCTCAGGGGCTCCCCTCAGGCCTGCTGGCTCAGATTTGCCCAACTGTCACAGATCACTGCTATGCCAGTGTTAGGCGGCTTTCTTAGAGCGAGCACTTCAGAAATTCTTCTCGCCTTCCCAAACTGCCATAGCACTCGCCCTTGTCTCCTGGCACCGACTCCTCACGGTACTGCCTTTAGTTCTTGGTCTTCTAAATGAGATGCACTTTTATGGAGAAAATTCTCCTTTGTTAAATTATCTTTTACAGGCCAAACCACCAGATACAGCAAACTCTTAACAAATGTTTTTACTGAAAGAATAAAATCCTCAGCATTAAAACTCTAGATAAAGAAATGATGTCACTAGGAGTGAGATAGGCTTGTTGTGTTCTTACCCAGACCCAGACACAGCAAGGACTGATGGGGCACACCAGCTACGACTAAAGTTCCTTCTGTTGGGATTACTTTTAAATGCAAGTCTCAAGGGTTTATAATTCAGATGATACATCTGCACTATAACTACGACTACATTTCAATAAGAGGACAAAAAAGACGCCCTAAATGCAAACGAGGCTCCAGGAAAAAGTCACATAAATGCATAAAGTAAATGGTAAAGTATCCACATCGAGAAGCTTACCTGGTATGCAGAGAACAGGCAGTGTAGTCGCTGGGATCTGATGTGGCGTCCTCTTCACACTGGCCTTTTATAGAGGGAACAAGCCCTGCCTCAAGGGAATGGGAGCCTTTGGGGCCACTGAATCTTCATAGCTTACCTGACAGACATGATTCATCCTGGGTGCTTCACCCACTTATTGGTTCAGCTTAAGTGATGACACTAGTAATGTGATTTTTTTCACATGCTGACAATAATGCCATCTGAGCATTAACCCTGAAGAATACTCCCTCCACCCCGCTTCCACCTGCCTGGTCCTCAAGTGTGATGTTTGCAGGGAGGATGCTATGGACTGAAAGAGCAAAAAGGGAATTCTGGGAAATCAGACATCAGAAAATCCCATCTTATGGGTGTCATAAGTAGAACTCCAATTTAGATGAGTTTATTAGGATGATTAGGATCTATAGTGGGTGACGGATAGCCAGTAGATGTTTCCGGTTCTCCTGAGAGGCGATGGGTATAATGCCATTACTTTCTTCTATTCAGGACAATTTAGGCCATAATTTTACTTATCCATTACTTAGTGGACTTAAGCCCCAAAAGGAGATTAAGAAAACATACAAACAAGCAAACAGACAAAAACTCTAAAATGATTTTCTTTTTCTTTTTTAATCTTGAGAGTCCTTTTTCCAAGAAGAGATACAAAAATGAAAGGCACAAGACTGGGAATCTCTGTTAGAGAAGGGGAGCTTTGAGCTGGGTGAAGTGAGAGGGCCATAGGACTTCAGGTGCAAAGTGACTTGGTTCTTTTATTCCAGCCACTTTTTCTATCTAGTGTGGTGAAGACTTGGGCAGATGGTTACAGGGGAGATGGAAACTGGGGAGAGTTCAGTATATGGGTGAGGGGTGGCGAGGTGGGCTTTCATGGTGGTAGACATTTGAAGAGCATGGTCACACACTCTAGGAAGGGCATGCATAGAGTTCAGTGGAACCTGGCAAGCAGAGCATCTTTTCTCAAACTCGGCCATACCTTACATGATGAAAGGACTGTGTGAACCGAGGGTTTCTTCTTCAGGAGGAGTTTCTCTCCTAATCTAGGACAACACTTATCTAACCTGTGAAAACAGTTTCAGCTCACACAATGTCCACCATTATGTCATAGGCTACTTCACTTCACTTCCTCTTTCCTTACCAGAAATCGTGATTCACTAGAAAGTCTCTCTTTCTATACCATTATTGAAGTAAAATGTATCATTTCTTATGCAAGAACACCCAAAATAAACAAAAAGAGTTGAATATATATAAAAATTAAGGAAAACGTACTAAAATCCTGAAATTTTCTATTATTTATCATGGAGTTCAATATAAGCAAACAATATCTGGTAATAAGAGAAAAGCTATTTGGGGCAAACAACCATATTTAGTTGACTCTTCCTTGAAATCAATGTGGAGAGATTCTTTCTCAGATAGAAACCGCATGTTCTTTGTTCATTTTAGTCCCATCTGTTTAACTTTCTCCATGAAAGCTTCAAAATAATATAGTGTAGAACAAAGTAAGAATATGTTACATAATTTCCATGTTGTTTTTTGACTGCATTAAAGAAAATTCCATTTTTTTTCAATGTCCATCTACTGTCATATACAAAACACAATCGAATTGCTCTCAAACCTCAAGATCTCAGACTCAGTGCTGTGGGAGATTGCAACACCAAATGGTGACACATGGAATATCCCAAGACCAAGCAGGATCAGGCAATTGTCAAGCCAAATGTGAGGCTTATGAAAGAGTGAGTTACGGAGCTTCAGGTAAAGACATGTCCTGGAACCTCCCTCCTGGGGTGTGTACTCCGCGTTAGTGATGCTTCTTGCAGTTATAGTGGGTTGTGGGAGACAATGAAAAATTTCCAGGGCTCTCTAGCTCTATAAAAAAAAGCTCTCCAAGTTTATTCTCTCAAAGAAGTTTTGAGTGTCTATAGGACATCAGTTAGTATTCTTGGCACTTGAATGTATCATTGAAAGACAACGAATATAATGAATCGTTTGTACCACACATACTAGAGGAGAAAGCAGAAATCTATTACAAATAATAAAAAAAAGACTGCCATGAGAACTTTATATTTATGCTATGAAAAAAAAAAGAATAGCAATGTAAGCCTTTAGGAACACCAAAGAGATAATGGTATTTGTAAATACTCTTCCAGGAGGTGGTGTTCTTCCAAGAGAACGAAAGCTATTATAACGTCTGAGGGCAGAATGTAAAAGTAAGGCACGATCTGAAGCAAATCCTTAAGTGGAGATCCAAAGCAAATGCTGGAGCTGCCTGACATGCTCCAGTGTCACAGGGGCTGAGAAAGAGGCCACAGCCGAACCTGTTAGCCTACTGCCAGTCATTCTCAGAACACAATGACTCACCTTCCCACAGGTCTTTATGAGTCTGCTTAAACAGTTCTTAGGAGAGTACGCTAAAGAAATGTCTCTTCAGGTGCCCAGATGTCACGCTCCTTGGATTTTTTGTTTTTGAGAGTGAGAGTTTCTACTCTGTAATGGAAGAGTTACAAATATGAGTGGATTAAACTCACATCTTAAATCGTTTTAATACAGTGAGTTTACCTATTGAGGATTCTTTTAGCAACCTTTTAAAGTTTAGTTATTTATGTGATAATAGGACCAGTGAATTACTTGTTAAACATAGAATTGACCATGACTAGCAGGCCATCCTTCAGTGATAGGGTCCTGAGAGAGAAGACCAGGAGATCAGGGGATAAGGGGATAGGAAAGTTTAGAATTAAGAGGTCTTGCACAAGCTATGTGTTATGACAAGGTAGCTTGTTAAGAAATACAGCATCTTATACACTGTTTCCAGGGCAGAAATAGGACAGTGCCAGCAGAAACTATCATACAATGAGATGAAGTCAGAAGGAAGAGAATCAAGAAATGTTGCACAAGGGAACACAGGGTATCTCAAGAATACTATAGATGGAGCACATAGTGGCCTTGTGATTAGCAACCTTAGCTCAGCATGGTGGAAAAAAATGTTTCTCTGTATCCAAAGTTGTGGCTCACTCAAGGCCCTGACCCCAGGGCATTACTGGTTCTGCCAAGCATATTCCTAGTTTTAGAGGAGGAATTGTGTTCCTTCTCCATACATGGGGCCTTGGGGGAAACCTTGGATCAGTCCAGTCCTCAACATAGAATTATGGATTTTAAAAAAACCTTTCTTTTTAGTAAAGTTATATTACATATTACATTATAAGTGTATTAAAGTGTGATGAAACTAAGGATGCGGGTATGATGGCAACTGAATACTTGGAAACTGACCAAATATACCATTTATTAGTAGCCACCTGACACCTATTTTGTTTCCTTGGCTACTCAGTTCAATAAAATCTTCTAGGGTTTGCAATTCAATGTAGTATATAAGTCTTAACTAGAAAAAAAAGACAAATGAAAAAGATCAAGAAGATTCATATTGTGAAAAATGGCCATTTTACCAAAAGCAATCTAGAGATTTAATGCAATCCCCATCAAAAATCTATCACAATTCTTCATAGAAATCAATAAAACAGTCTTCATATAGAAACAAACACGCACATACACACACACAACAAGATAGCTAAAACAATCTGGAATAATAAAATAAAATAACTGTTAGAGGTATCACCATCCCAGATTTTAAGTTGTATTATAGAACTATAATAATAAAAAAAAGCATGGAATTGGCATAAAAACAGACACATTGATCAATGGAATAGAAATAAATACCAGGTGTAATTCAATACATCTACAGATATCTGTTGTTTTAATAAAGAAATAAAAAATGTGCACTGAATAAAAGAAGGGTCACAAGCCCTGCTCCCTGCTCCTGCTTGTGAGGAGAGAGATGGCTCAGCAGTTAAGAGCACTGACTGACGTTCCAGAGGACCTGAGTTCAATTCCCAGGCCATCAGGTGTCTGATCACTCCAGGATTAAAAAAAAAAAAAAAAGACCCATGTGACCCTTCTTTAACCCCTTAAAGGAGGACATGTACATCAGCAGGAAGCACCCCCTCCTTTGGGCCATATAGCCCTGGGTCATGGGTGAAGCAAATATCACTACAAAATGTTCAATATCCTTATGGAAATGCAAATAAAGAGTACTTTGAGATTTTAGCTTACCTCAGTCAGAATGGCCAAGATAAATAAAACAAATGGCAACACATGCTGATGGAGATGGAGGGAAAAGGGAACACTTCCTCATTGCTGGTGGATGTGCAGACTTGTACAGCCACTATGGAAATCAGTGTGGAGGTTCCTCAAAAAGCTGAAAATCAATCTACCTCAAAATCCAGCTATGCTACTCTTGGGCATATGCCAAGACTCTACATCTTACTAAAGAGATACTCATCTATGAACACTGGGGCTCTACTCACAAGAGCCAGATATTATAAACAGCCTAGATGTCCATCAACTGATGATTAGATAAAGAAAGTGTGATATATTTACACAATGGAATATAATTCATCTGGTTAGACAATGAAATTATTAAATCTTCAGGTGAATGGATAGAACCAGAAACAGTCATCCTGAGTAAGGTAACTCAGACCCCAAAAGACAAATATTTTCTCTTTTATGTGCAAGTTAACTTTTAAGCTTTTGATATGTGTGTTTCAGTCTGAATAATTTCAGAGGGTAGGTAGCTAGTAAGGGACCAGGGGGAGGGGGAGGTGACCTTCAAGGAAGAGAAAATAGAATGTATTGTTACAGGGAGGAAAAACAGAAACTAGAATAGGAGGATTAAATGGAGAGAGGGATGGAAAAGAAAGGTAAAGGAGGGGGTATGGGGAGGGGCAACTAACACTAAAAGTCTTTTGAAAATCCGTATGGAAACTTACTACTGTAGAAGCTCCCTAAAATATAGACATTTATGAAAAGAATTTAAACGAAGTCAGCATATAACAGGAGAGACAATGTCTCAAGTACGCATCTTATGCCACCAAGAAAAACCTTCTGTGCCAGGAATGGGTTATATATTTTTGAGTCATTGACTAAGGGGCCCCAGAGACTATTGCCAATGCTATTGGTTACTCTCCACAGGCTGATTGATAATAAGGCCCTATTGTTAAAGAAACAACTTATTTATGTCATTTTTACATGTTGAAATTGAGCTGGTGCACAACTAGAAGCTTCATCCCTGCTGAATAGTGTTTATGGTACTGGAAGATACTCTTCACACTATCTGATCAGAAAAGCAATATTGCCACCCAGCTACAAACCCAGGGACCTACAACAGCAATAATGTCTGCAAGATATACTGGTTTAATAGTGGCACAAATGTTACAGGAGTAATTAACCATACTTTAATTGGATTTAAGGTACACTCCATGAAATGGATCCCATACCTGACACTGCTAAAGTGACCAGGAACCTGAGACTACACATGTCAGGGGTCTACGGGAAAACCTAATACTATTATTCTGTTAAGTGAATATAGCAATAAAAAAAACTCTTAATGATACACTGCTGCACATATAACCATAGATCAATGCATTACTCAATCCTCACCAGAGAAACTTCTTCTTGTAATAGATGATAATTAGTGTGAAGACCCACAACTGGACAAAGTGTGAAAAGTGAGAGACTTCAGAGCACTAAGTCCTAATTGGGATGTCTTCACCAATCCCTTCACCTCAAGGCTCAGGGATCTATGTGAAAGAGGAGGTAGAAAGACTTTAAGAGCCAGAGGTGGTGATTGACTCTAAGAAAACAGTGTTTTCTAGATGCATCAGGACTGATGCACTTATGAGGTCACAGAGACTATGGCAGCATACACGAGACCTGCGCAGTTTCAAACTTGATATAATCCTATCCCTGAGAAGGAGAAATGGACACAAAGTCCCACTCTTAATCCAATAAACTATTTGCAATGGATACCTGCTGGGAAAGGGGAAATCAGTTTTCTTCGATGGAGTATCACTGGTTGTATCAGCCACACTCTGGGGCAGGCCTCATGGCCAGGAGTAGTTGCCCAACCCAAAACGGATTCTTTTTGTTTGTTTGTGACCTTTATGTGTCATTTTGTTTTGTTTTGGTACTTTTTTAAAATCTCTTATTGGCATATTTGTTTTCTTTTATCTTTTTCTTTCTTTTTTGAGGGAACACAGAATATGAAGTTGAGTAAGAAAAATCTAGCAGGAGTTAGGGAGGAAAATAATATGATAAAAATATGAAAAAAATAATAAAAAGAAAATTATATCCTGGCCTGGAACTTGCCATAATTCCTTTCTATTGTATTGCAGTCAATGTGATGATCCCCTTTCTCCTTCCCCAGCACTCACGACTTTAAAACAATATATAGTGGCAATACCTTCTTTATGTCTATTTGAAATCAAAAGTTCCCTGTATTATACCATCTCCACGTTTTGCTTTTGTTCCACTTTCCTCTAGCATCTCTCAAAATGTTTGCTATGTAAAAACCTTAGTAATTTTCATTTGAATGTTATCCTTTGTTGTGCAGAGCATTTAGTTTCATGCAGTCCCATTTGTCAATTGCTGTTCTTAATTCCTGTGAGACCAGAGTCCTATTCAGGAAGCCCTTTCTTGTTGCTGCAAGTTGAAATGTATTCCCTACTTGAAAGACTGTATTAGGTTTTATGTGAGGTCCTTGATGAACTTGAATTTGAACTTTCTGTAAACCAAAAGATGACGTTTTCATCTAGTATCATTTTGGAGTGCAAACTGATGAAGCTACTGTAGAAGTCTGTGTGGTAGTTTATCAAAAAGATAGAAGTAGATCTACCACATGATACACCCGTGTCATTCTTTGGCCTATACCCAAAGGATTCTACGTCTTGATACAGAGATACTTGCTCATCCATACTCATTACTGTTCTCTTTACAACGGCCAGGAAATGGAAACAGCCTATTTCTTAGTTTGCTTCTGTGTTGCTGTGATAAACCAAAAGCAACTTGGAGAGGAAAACATTTATTTGTATTACAGGTTACAGCCCATCATCAAGTTAAGCCAAGACAAGAACTCGAGGCAAAAACCTGGAGGTAAGAACCGAGCAGAAACCATGGAAGAACACTGACTGCTCTTTTGATTCCTCTGGCTTAGTCAGCTACCTTTGTTATCTGAGGATCCACCTGCCTAGGGATGATACCACCAACTGTGGGCTAGGGCCTTCCTACATCAATCAGCAATCAAGAAAATGCCTCTACAGACTTGCTCACAGACCAATCTGATGGAGGCAAATCTTCTACTGAGATTCTCCTTTCCATGTATGTCTAGGTTTGTGTCAAGCTGACAAAAATTAACCAGCACAGCCTAGCTATCCACCAACTGATAGATAAATGGTGACAATGTGGTACCTACACAGTGGGATTTTATTTAACTGTAAAGAAAAATGAAATGATGAGATTTACAGGTGAATGGATGGAGCCAGAAATACTCAGGATAAGCTTTGAACCTTTAGATTTGTATGTCTAAATTGGGTACCCATAGAAGCTAAACAACTAGTAGGATATATAGGGAAGTTCAAAGAAGGGAAAGAGAGAATTAAGGGAGTATAAAGGGGATAAAAGATAATAAAGGAATAGGAAGGGATAAATGGGGTAAGGAATGACAGGGAAGGATAGGAGAGGGATTATAGGGAAGGATAGCAAACACTAATGATCTTTGGAAAAGTCATATTGAAATCTATTGCTATAGAAGCTTCCTAAAATACATGTACATACACACACATACATACACACACACACACACACACACACACACACACACACACACACACACACATATATATATATATATATATATATATATACATACATTGAAGTCTAAATCTCTGTAATGGGGGACAACGCCACTCTCATATAAAATAAACTATTAAATAGAAATCTCAGTGCCAGCTATGGGTTACCTTTTTTCAAGTTGTGGATGAGTGTGATCCCATAAGTCCCCCACCCCCAACTCAAATGATAAGATTTTACCATTTGTGATGGCTATTTTTGGTTGTCAGATTGACTACATCTGGAATGAAATAAAACCCAAGTGACTGGGCACACCTGTGAGGGCATTTTTCTTAATTAAATCATTTGAAGTAGGAAGACCCACTTTTAATCTGGATCTTTTGAGATGGGAAGATCCACCTTCAATCTGGGTCACACCTTCTTTGAGAGCCTATGTAAAGTACATGGAAGAAGGAAGCTTGCTCTCCTTGTCTGCTTGCTGTTGCTGGCAAGTTCATCCTTTCGCCTTCTTCTTTGGAATATACTGAGTCAGTTGAGACATCCAGCTCATGGACTGAACAACTACTGGATTCTTGGACTTTCTGATGGTAGACAGCCATTGTTGGATTAGCTGGATCACAGCCTGTGAGCCTGTAAGCCAATCTAATAAATTCCATATATGTTAGATGTATATGCTACTAGTACTACTACTACTACTACTACTACTACTACTACTACTACTACACACACACACACACACACACACACACACACACACACACACGGACAGTGGAGAAAGTGTTTTCATATCAAAGAATCCCATCATGCCTAACAGGAGAGTGGATCTCAATGTGACAGCTCACAATGAAGAATTAATGCCCTAAAAGCCTCATGTATGCTGAGAAACTCAGCACAATAAGAGTTGACCTGAATGATAACACCTCCTGCCTGCTAGCATTCAGAACACTCCAGATAGGAAGATTGACATCCATGTTGCTATTGTCTCTTTGCATTCAGTTTGAGATTTTCATCCCCCTGGTTTTGCTTTTCTATTTCCACATTGTGTTGTGACAGTCTGTGTTTCTGTATGTTATTCAACCTTGTAGGATGTTTTTTTAAAAAATACATATCTCATATGCTTTTAAGGAGAAAGGAGAACATTGCCTTATTATTGACAGGAAAAAGTCCAGGATCCCTGCTCAGCATCACTTGGCATGTGTGTGTGATTTTGTGCAGCTGCTGGGTGGCAGTAGAGTTACTTCCTGTTGCTCTCTACAGACATAGTGTTCCCGGAAGGCCATGATGAAAGCTCTAGTTCCTATCAGGCCCCCTCTACCACCACCTCAGTAGGACTGGAACTGAGCCAGTTTACATGCATTGATAAAGTACTTTTCAAAACTGCCATAAAAAACAAACATGAGGAGTAAATGCTATATTTTTGTTTGTTTGTTTGCTTATTTACTTTTTTAAATTTATACCCCAACCAATGTTCCCCTCCCTTTTCTCCTCCCAGACCCTCCTCCTCACCTCTATCCACTCCTCCTCCTCTGTTTCTCTTCATAAAAGGGCATGCCTGACATGGATATCAGCTAGCTACAATATATCAAGTTGCAGTGAAATTATGTGCCTTCTCTTCTATTAAGGCTGGATGAGGCAATCAGTAGAAGGAAAGGGTCTCAAAGGCAGGCGACAGAGTCAGAGACAGCCCCTGTTCCCACTATTAGGAGTTCTACAAGAATACCAAGTTACACAATTATAACATGTATGCAGAGGGCCTAGGTCAGTCCCATGCAGGCTCTCTGGTTGTTGGTTCAGTCTCTATGAGCTTCTATGAACCCAGGTTAGTTGATTCTGTGGTTTTTCTTGTAGTTCCTTTGACCCCACTGGCTCCTACTGAAAGACTCTAACCCTTCAGGCTTACACCCCCAAGCCCAAGCCCCAGGAAATGAGGAACTAAAAATCTAGTTCCCAGGGCAACCTGACTCAACCATTATTCAACCACCCCTGCAACAATGTAACAATGTAAAGAGATTTCTGTTAAGAGATGTGCTCAACTGTGACTGGGATAGTTGCAAGTGTTCCAGGAAGGACCACTGTGACTTTTGTGTAAACTCCACTCCCGCCCTGATACCCCCCCTTGAGGTTTCAGGAAGAATGTGCACATTGACATAACTGTACCCCCTCTGTGATCACTCTGTAACCAGACCATGATCTTATGAAATTAGCTTCTAGACGTAAATCAATCAAAACGAAATTGTATGGGAATTGTAATCTTATGGCTTTTGTGGGTTTTTCCTTTAAAAGTGCCTATGTGTCTGTAGTTCGATGCGACTCTTGCTCTTTGGAGCAGAGGAGCCCGACTGTACAGCTGCTTCTTCAATAAACCTCTTGCTGTTGCATCAACTGGACTGGAGTCTGGGTTCTTGGGGCTCCCACTCGAGAAGATGGTACCCTGGGTCTGGGGTCTCTCACTACAATCCTTCCTCTCCCTTTCCCACAGGATTCCCTGAGCTCTGCCTAATGTTTGGCTGTGAATCTCTGCATCTGTTTTATCAGTTGCTGGGTGAAGCCTCTCTGATGACAGTTGGGTGAGGCACCAATCTATGAGTATAGCAGAATATCATTAGGAATCGTTTCATTGACTTTTTCTTTTTCTTTTTTTGCCAGTCATGTTTGGTTCTATCTTAGGTCTCTGGGCTATTCCATCTTTGGGTGCTGGTCCTCAAGGGTGAGCTCCCCTCTCATGGTATTGTTTCAAGCTGGGCCAGCCATTGATTGGTCACTTCCGTAAGTTCTGTGCCATCTTTACTCCAGCATACCTTGCAGGCAGGACAAATTGCAGGTAGAAGGTTTTGTGACTGGGTTTGTGTCCCAATCCCCCCTCTGGAAGTCTTGCCTGGTTACATGAGATGGCCAGTTCAGGCTCCAAATCCCTCATTGCTAGGATTCTTAGCTAGAGTCACCGTTATAGATTGCTGGGAGTTTCCAGTACACTAGGTTTCTAGCTCATCCAAAGATGCCCTCAGATTCCATTTATCTCTCCCAGTAATGTCTCCCTCCATCTTCCCCCTACCTGATCCCTCCTGTTTTCATTTGCTGTGGAATAATCCTTCTGTACACTGTGAATATATGTCACTATGATTGGTTTAATAAACAAACTGACTGGCCAATAGCTGAACAAGATAAAGTTAGGTAGGGAAGCCAAACTGAAAATGAAGGAATGAGGAAGGGTGCAGTTAGTAGAGACACCAGCCAGTCTCTGAGGAAGCAGGATGTGTAAAATATGAGATAACAAGCCATGAACCATGTGGCAAAGCATAGATAAGAAATATGGATTAATTTAAATGTAAGAGTTAGCCAGTGACAAGCCTGGGCTATTGGCTGAGTATTTCAAATTAATATAAGCCTCTGTGTGGTAATTTGGAAGTGGCTGCTGGGATGGAAAAACTCTGTCTACATTCATTTCCACCCCCATCCCAACCCCTCCACCCATCCAACATCATGCTATCTTTTTTTTTCTTTCTTTCTTGTTTTTTTTTTCAAGTCTCTCCTGTCCTGGAATTCACTGTGTACATCAGGCTGGCCTTGAACCCAGAGATCCATCTGTCTCTGCCTTTCAAGTGCTGGAATTAAAGGCATGTGCTGTCTTTAAGCATTTAACTCCTATCTCACTGTTGTCTGATTTTTATGGGACATATTTACTTATTCAACATTAATTAAAGGGAGATTTTTTATGCTAATGTTAATTTTGCTGTATGTAATTTTTTGAAGGATGGGTGCCATCAATCCATGTATTTTTTAATTTGTTGATCAACTTTACATTATTTGGTCTTTCTAGATCAGTCCTGCCTTTATGAACAAGAGTTTCTGAGTGAACCATGCCTTTCTGTATTGATATATGATTCTTATCTTCCAATTTGTGGTTTTTGGAGACTAGGAACTGGTTTTCTCCTTTTATTTTAATAAAAAACAAAAACAAATAAACGAAAAACCAAAAGGATGATCAATGTACCATCCTCCATCAGTATTTATTTTGAATATTTTGAGACTGCAAGGGAACAGACTTGCAGATGGAATCTTCAATGTCAAAAGTTCCCTTTCTATTCCTCAAAACCCTCAAGCCCTCCTGTGCCACTGCACACAGTCTCTATTCCTCTGAAGAATATTGTCCTTCGTTGCTATGATTACAGGACAATCTGCTTATGCAGAGGTCAGTCTCCACTTTCTCTTATTGTCCTGTTGCCTCTATAAATCTAACAAGGATTTCAGAATGTTTGTGGCAAATGTTCTAGATATTGAACTTTCCTTTTTCCTCCAAGGAAATTTCTACTGAAGTCGTCTGGCCTATGTTTTGCTCTTTTAAATTGGATTGTGGCTAGGGTGAGAAGGGTGAATCTTAAGAGAAAGCATGCTTTATTTCTCTTCTTTTTTCTAGGTAGAGTACAGTGGATGAAATAAGAACTGTCTTAGTACCTGGCAAAAAGGAATCTCAAATGAGAAATTGCCTCTTTCAGACAGGCCTGTGAGCTTATCTATGGTACATTTTCTTGTTTGTGAATTGATGTGGGAGGCCCAGCCTACTGTGGGTACCATTCTTAGGTAGTTTGGCCTTGGCTGTGTAAGAAAGATATCTGAGCAAGTGAGAGGAAGCAAGATGGTAAGAAGTTTTCCTCCATAGTTTTATTTCCAGTTCCTGCCTTCAGTTCCAGTTCCAGCTCTTTCTCCTGGCTTCTCTCAATGATGGACTATGATCTATAGACTGAAATAAACCCTTTTTCCCACAAGCTGATTTTGGGCATAGTGTTTTCAAAGTAATAGAAAGCAAACTAGGACATGGGCTATGCGTCACAGAACAGAGGCACAAGCGTCCCTCCTCCACAGAGGAGTTTCGGTATAAATGAAAGTAGAATCCTGTTGTATAGAGTGACAGACACTTTCAGGATTTTTGTCACTGAAGATAACTTATCCTGACAAAACACATGTAACATGAAACACATTTTCCCCTCATTGTTATTTACTTCTTTGTTTCAGTGGTAAGAACATGAATCACTAGGATATGATAGTTAAATAAAAATGATTATAGGAAATTCTATTAGTTACTTACTTATTGCTGTAATAGGATACCTAATAGAAACAACTTAAGGGAAAAATTGTTTTGCTTCTTGGTTTCAGTGGACATGCATAGTTCATAATGGTAGGAACATGAGGGCATCAGAGCTAGGCTTGTAGTGACAAGAATGTTAAGGTTGTTGACCTTGTAGCCAGCCAGGGACCAAATCGCTCAGAATGAAACCAGAGTAGGTATCAATTTGAAAGGTCACTCCCACTGACCTATTTCTGCTAATTTTACCATGACCCCAAAGGTTCAACAACCTCCCAAAACAGCGCCACTAGCTGGTGACTAAGTGTTTAAATGCACGAGCCAATGGAGACATTTTAACATTCAAGTGGAACTTTTTAAATTTTTAAATACAGCTTTCATTTTTAACTAGTATATCCATGTAGAAATGGAATGATAAATGATAGTAAATGTATTATTAGTGATTTTTTAAAATGTTCATGACTGCATTAAAAAAAATGTTTAGTGAAAAGTATACGCCCAAAGAATGCTTCTGTACCTTCCGTGTTCATCATGGTGCATATTCAGCATAGTCCAGCTATGCACTCAGGCCAAGTGCCCACCACTAAATGAACAGATGAAGACAATGCACTGTGTATACATGATGAAGGATTCTTCAGCCATAAAGAATATCACATCTTTAAAGAAAAGGGATAGACTGGAGATGTGCTTTTCTAATGAAGTGAGAAAGACAAGTGATGTATTCTCTCTCAATGTAAAATTTAGTGAGTGAAATGGCATGAGTGTCAAAGAGAGATGGGGAAGGGGAGAAGGAGGGAGAAGGCAAGAGGGGAAAAGAAGAATGATCTAAAAAAAGCAATAGATGGGTGAATATGATCAAAGTACATTATGTGTGTGTACAAAAGGTCAAAGAAATCCATTATTTTATAAAAATCAATACATGCGAATCAAGTAAAAATATAATTAAAAAATATAGAAGCCTAAGACTGCTACTTTTGATTTCATAAAATATAGTCTGAAACATTGCCAATAGTTATATCTAAAAGATTCTGCCATATTTTCTATAAGAGACTGGCTTAGGGTGTTCTGATCCTAAGGTCTTGTTACCTGCATGATGTTCAAACTTCAGAGCCTCTCACCTCAGTCTGGGAAAGAGCACTTACTCGGGTTTCTCTGTCCCCCGATGGCATAGGACACCCTTCAAGGCTATTGCAGGTACAGCCAGGAAAGAGCAGATGGTTTGCAGCCATGAGCCCTGATGCTTCATGATTTATGTTAATATGATTTAAATGCAAATTTTCTCCCCCACGTGCATGTACTTGAATAGCTCCTGATAGCTATATGGAGAAGTTATGATGTTATATAATTAATAGGCCTTCCCACTGAGAAATCACTCCACACAGAGATCAATAAAGAAAAAAGCTCTTTAATAATAGTGTACAACTGGTTCTGGTTAATGAACCAAAGGGAACTGGCCTCAAACAGAATATAGCTCAAAAGTATCTTATCCTTATGCATTCCACATATACAGTCAGCCTTAAGTCTCCTTCTGGTAGTGGTCTTAGGTTACATTTCAAATGATGTAAACAGAGATAGGAGATTGACAGTCTGGCTGCCAGGGCAGATGGGAGATTCACCCAACAAAGATATTGCCAGAATTAGCTTAAGTAAACTAGTGTTGGTCTTTTCTGAATGATTGTTACCCAGGGTCATCTTGTCAGAATTATGTTTTTCCTGATAAGAGCACAGGGGACTTAATGGCAGACCTGGACTTGATGGTTGTGACCCTACTCTGTCCTCTGCCTACCCTGAGCTGGTCTTTGAAGTATGTCTTTGAATCAGGGTCTAATGGCTGGTCAATCCTACTGAGTAAACATTTACATCCTAGGAGCCTAAATTTTGCTTGTCTCTAATAGACCTGGTTAGAACACTACGTGTCTTTGGAGTGTTATGGAGATAGTGCTCCTCTAGCTAAATCCCATTTGTATGATTTAATGTCCCTAGAGTATATCTATTAGTAAATTTTTTTAAACATCAATTTCATTGTTTTGAGTTCCTTCTACATAAATTTTGCTAGAAAGGGAACAGAATTGCATTTAAAGTTGCAAAGAAGCCAACAAATAGTTAAGAGCACCATCATTAAAGGGAAACTGAGCTCTTTGCCCTGGGGCAATGGGAAATATGCTTTGAGTATGTAACCTTTCTCTGGAAGACAACAGGATTAGTTTTGTTTAGCCATATATTTGTCTTCCTGGTTTTTGTTGTTGTTTGTTTGTTTGTTTTGACTTCATTTTAGTTTTGGAGAGAGAGGAAAAAAACGAAGAAAGAGATGAATGACGTGCAGTGGGTAGGAAGGTAGGGGGATGTGGTAATTTGAATGTAATTGGCCCCCATAAGCTCACAGGGAGTGGCATTATTAGGAGATGTGGCCTTGTTGGAGAAAGTGTGCCACTGTTGTGACAGGCTTTGAGGTCTCTTATATGTTCAAACTGTGCCCAGTGTCTCAGACCACTTCCTGTTGCCTTCTGGTCAATACGTAGCATTCTCAGCTCCTTCTCCAGCATCATGTCTTCCTGCATGCCACTGTATTGATAATGGACTAAACCTCTGAAAATGCAAACCACCCTAATTAAATGTTTTTCCTTTATAAGAGTTCTGTGGTAATGGTGTCTCTTCACAGCAATAGAAATCATAACTAAGACAGAAGTTGGTACCAGGAGTGGGGTCAGGCTGTGATAGGCCTGACCATGCTTTTGTTTGAGGGAATATGGACCTTAGGACTGTGGATTAGAAAAGCAGTTGAATGCTTTAAGTGCTGCTTTATGGGCCATCCTAGTAGAAGCATGGAAGACAGTGTTCCTGAGTGCGATTTGATAAACTGTGGGAGCCCGGCTCAACAGGTTTCAGAGGAGAAGAATTTTATTATGTTGTCTAGAGATTGTTCTTGTTGTATTTTGCTGAAGAATGTGGCTGTTTTTTGCCCTTTGCCAAAAAGTCTGCCTGCAGCTAAATTGAAGCATTCTAGATTAATTCTGTTGGCAAAGGAAATCTCGAAACAGCCTAGTACATACTCTGTTGTGTGGTTATTACTGTTAACTTTATTGAAGATTTATGATGAAAAAGAGCAAGCTGAGCAAGAAAAAACACAAAATGGAAAAATTTTGAGGCGAAAAGGAGCACCAGGCAGTGGAATGGATCTAAGTCCTGTGTTTAAGGAGATAAACAGATTAAGAAATGGAATAAAGGGAGTGGTGACCTCAGGGCAAGATCCCAACCAGCTAAGTTTCTAACTTGCGCAAAGGAATTAAAGAAAAGCTTAGAGTCAGATGTGGTGGTGCATGGCTTTAATCTCAGCACTCAGAAGGCAGAGGCTGGCAGATCTCTGAGTTTGAAGACAGGTTGGTCTATAGATCAAGATTCGGGATAGCCAAGCTTAGACAGTGAAGGAAACCATGGAAAACAAAAAACAAAACAAAACAAAAAAAATGGTGAAGATGTAATTGAATGTGGTGGCCATGTTCCAGCCCCAGTAATCAGCAGAATTTGGCAGCTTCAGCCACGTGGTTCTGACTTTAAGAATGGAAGAAAGGGGCTATAGAATTTGCTTCCACAACTAAGGAAAGCTGCTGAGGCCAGGCATGTGTCAGGGGTGTCTCTGAATGGAGGGCTAGAAAGGCCATTGTTTGAAGCTGTGAAGTTGAAGCCTGGATTGCCTTGGAGACCCCAAGATGTTGGAGATGCCAGAGCCATGGGATACCTTCTGAGGAAAGCTGCTAACAGGGAGTGGAACCTGCCCAAGTGAGAGAAGTGTGTTGCAGTCAACAAAGCTGAAAGGAGTTGGAGATCTGAAGAGAGCTTTGACATGAGACATGGAGACGCAGAGTGTGGAGTTTGTCAGGCTGGTTTTCAGTCTTGCTTTTGTCCTCACTAGGCTTCCCACCCTACATTTTAGAACAGTGATATATATCCTGTGCCACTATATGTTTGAAGTACGTGACCTGTTTTTTTATTTTGATTTTACAGGGGATTACAGTTAAGAGATTGCATGAATCTCAGAGGAGACTTTGAACTTTGGATTTTAAAACATTGTTTAGACTGTGATAGATTATGGGGAGTTTTGAAGTTGGACTAAATACATTTTGCATTATGATATTGTTACAAGCTTATAGGGGTCAGGGAGTGGAATGTGGTAGTTTGAATGTAACTGGTCCCAATAAGCTCACAGGGAGTGGGATTATTAGGAGGTGTGGCCTTGTTGGAGGAAGTATGTCACTGTAGGGGTGGGCTTTGAGGTCTTCTATGTTCAAGCTATGCCCAGTGTCTCAGAGTACTTCCTGTTGTCTGTGGATCAAGATGTAGGATTCTCAGCTCCTTTTCCAGCATCATGTCTGCCTGCATGCCACCATGTTATTGAGAGTTGCTAGTAGCAAAAGGCCATGGGAGTATACAGCAGGTGACAACTAGTGTTCAAAAGGTCAACCTATCAGAACCAAGGGTTCTAGTAAAGGACTAAGCCATCACACAAGGCTTATTGGAGTTTTTGTCTTTTGAATGAATTGACTGTTTCTTGTTGTAAACTTCTTATGCAATTATAGCCATGATATCTCCCCATTACCATGCATCTTCATGTAATGAATATATGGGTTTCTATTGCTGTGATGAAGCACCATGACCAAAGCAACTTGGGGAAGAAAGGATTTATTTGGCTTACACTTCCACATCACTATTCGTCATTGAAGGAATTCAGAGCAGGAGCTCAAACAGGGTAGGATCCTGGAGGCAGGAGCTGATGCATGGATGGGTGCTGCTTACTGGCTTGTTCTTCATGACTTGCTCAGCTTGCTTTCTTATAGAACCCAGGACCACCAGCCTAGGGATGGCACCACCCACAGTGGGCTGGGTCCTCCTCCATTGATCACTAATTAAGAAATGGCTTATAGCCAGATCTTATGGAGGAATTTTCTCAACTGAAGTTCCCTCTTCACTGATGACTTAGCTTGTGTCAAGTTGATATAAAACTTGCCAGCACAGACTGCATGAAAATTTGAAGTTATATCAAATGCATTCTTCATTACCAGATGGTCATGGTCCTGTGGGGGCAGAGGTGGAATGTTGTGGTTTGAATGTGAAATGTCTCCCACAATCTCAAGTGTTTAAACACTTGGTCCCCAGCCAGCAGCATACTTTGGGAGACTGTAGAACTCTTGGAGTGTGGGACTTAGCTGCAGGACCTAGGCTACCAAAGGGGCCTTTGAAAGTTATATCCCCTTTTGGTTTTGGTCCATCTCTTTGCTTCCTGGTCTTGCTGCCACATCAAGGGCTTTGTCATATGCTCCTGCCACAATAGAACCAACCCACCATGCTGTATCACCGTGATGCACTATACCTACTGAAATCATGACCCACATAAACTCTTCCCCCATTAAGTTGCTTTAAAGAATTTTGGGACTGGGGGTATGGCTCAATGGTTAAGAGCACTTAATGCTTTTCCAGAGCACATGCATTTGGTTCCCAGCACACACATCAGGCAGCTGACAACCAGCTGTAACTGTGACTGCAAGGGATTTAATGGCCTCATTTGACCTCAGCTGACACCACTTGAACACATTTCTCTCTCTCTCTCTCTCTCTCTCTCTCTCTCTCTCATACACACACACACACACACACACACACACATGCACACACACATGTGCACACGCACACACTACCCATACACAGAGATAAAAATAGAAATAAGTCATAAATTTTTTAATATTGCTTTTGTTGTGTGTGTACACATTTGCCATGGTGTCCCTGTGGAGGTCAGAGGACAATATGCAGGAGCTGGTTCTTTCCTTCTATCATGTGGCTTCCAGGCATCAAACTCAATTTGTTAGGCTTATCAAGGTTGGTTACAAGCCGTGCTAGCTTTGTTCTGTTTTGTTTTTTTTAAAATTAAGTGTGTGTGTGTGTGTTAGAAAGAGAGAAAGGAAAGGGGAGGGTTTTCAGAGAGAGTGAGAAGGCGGGTATTAGGTTGCTTCTGCAGGCATTTTGTCACTCCCAAAGAAAAGTAATTTAGGATTAGGGAGGAGAGCAAGTGGTGAGGTTCTTCGGGAAGGCTTGGGCCCCAGGGCGTTCTCAGTACAGGAGGGACCTGGTTAGAAGAAAGTAGTGCAGACACTGTCATCAAATCCACCACATTATTCAGCAAAGGGATAAACCTCTCAGCGCTTGAGCCAACATTAAATGACTCCAACCATTTGTTGGGCGGTGGGTTGGGTTCTGAGTCGACAGAGGAGTCCTGAGCTAGGCAGCAAAGACTCCTGCCTTTATGGGCTTCAAGCCGGAAGAGATCCCATGTGTATCCAGGAATCCTAAATTTGGTGAGGGCAGCGTGGGAGGTGTAAGCAGTTTGCTCTAGGTTGTGGCTCGTTTGATCAATTGCTCAGGCTAGGTGGTTGATTTTCTTCTTTTTTTTTTTTTAAGTGTGTGAGATGGTAAATATGAGGCAAGAGATCAACTCTAGAGCACAATGGAGCACAGAGGGGAAGAGGGAATGGAACTTGAGAAGCTGGGCTGGGGATTAGACTGGGAGAGTGATTGACCTAGACCCACCTAGAGACTTTTCTCAGTCAGAAATACAGATGTACTGGAAACTGCTTCAATAATTTGATTTTACCTGAACCAGAAAATAGACTTTTTTTTTTTAAATCAACCATGGAGGTTATGGCTGCAGAAGAAAGAGGAAACAAAGCTGTAGAGAACAAAGCAGAGCCATGGGGGGGAAAAAACCAGTTGTTATTTATGTGTAGAAGCTAAGATAGTGATCCAGCGATCTGAAATGTCAACCTGACATTTACCAAAATGTGTACACATGGTGCGGCTGGAAAGTCAGGGTTTTCATGCAGAAGCCGCACTTTGCTCTCCAAACATTAGCCTAACACTGGGGATGGGAGAGAGTCTGCTAATCACGGAAGAAAAGCCTGGTGGGAGAGAACAAGTCTGAAAGGTTTTCAGTTTAGGGTTTTCAGGGGACACCGAGGAAAGATTATCTTTTGGAGTAGGGAGCTAATGAGATGAGGATTAAGGGCACAGACAGACAGGCAATAGCACAGTGGGAGCAGGAGTGAGCTCTGAGGAGAGGTCTGGCCCATGAGGCATAGCGCGGGTTCTTCTCCCAGTTTTCACAGGAAGTGGTGTGGGAAGGAGGTTGGAAATTCCCCCCTTTGGTTCGTAGTTGGTCGTTGCTGGGTTAACTAGGGAGTAATCAGTTAAAGAATGATAGGTGATGGGTAAACATCTTCTCTGGCCATTATGGGGTCAATAGGGTAGAGAAGGCTAGAATTCAGAGAAGCATCACCACTTTAGTGACAGGAATTGTCACAGTTTAATGAAAACAAAGGAACTTCATAGAAATGGCCTGGCCAGCTGGTTGAACTGGAAATTCCTGGGCTACTAATGTCAGTGGCTGTTGGATCTTCCTAGTTCCACAAGAGAAGACTGGGATGTAAAGATGGAAGGATGCCCAGGGAGAAGCTCAATGGGTAAAGGGGCTGACTTGTCACCAAGGCAGACAACCTGAGTCTGATTTCCAGGACCCACACAGAAGACAAGAATCTGTTTCTGAAGGTTGTCTTCTGACCTCCACACGCTGCGTGGCACTCATACACCCATGTGCACATACACAGGAAACAAATAAAATGTACTAATTAAAAAGTGTGTGTGTAAAGGAAAACTACCAGGGACTCTTTCAGCGAGGGCTCTAGAGTGTCCTTGAGCTCCTCGTAGGGGATCTATGCTGAAGAACCCAGGAATGGTTTTGAGAGGGCAGAACACATGTGTTTCCTTTAGCTTACTGATAACTCCACTGGCTTACATTAAGTATCACAGCAAAAGTCATGAAATAAGTACAAGATAGCATCACATGATGCACATTCTTCTAAGGACAGACAAAAATGAACATTAACAAAAAGTTGACAAGAACAACCACCGTTTCTATTTTGCTGAATTTAGCATAGGGATCTTCATGTTTCATCAGCTCATTTGCATGTATTTTAACAAAGGTGAACACTGCAGATTGACTTGATGCCATAGAACTGTACACTTTACATTACCTTAACAGGTAACACATACACACACACATATATATATATAGTAACTTATATGTATATATAGTATATATAATAAAAGTATTTTGAAAAAAAGAAGCTCCAAATGATAGGATCAATGAAAGTATATTATTCTATATTCACAACAGCTGCATATCACACAGTGTGCATCTGTACTTAGCATCAGCTTACTTAACAGTGATTCATCCTGCACTAATCTCTAGACTTTTCCACCACTGAAATCAGTGGTGATGGGAAACCACCTCAGCACTTAAGTACCTAACAGGTGTGAGGGGTGATGTCCTCTCCTGCATGTCTAACAACTTCTCATCACCGTGTGGTGATTTGGAGGGTGAGTTTTCTCCTTGAGCTTCCATATGTCTCGGGAACTCTTGTGAAACCTACTTGAAGTGCTTGTCTAACTCGCTGTTTCTGCTTGTCACCTGACTCATACCTCTGACATAGTGGAACTTGCCCAAAACACAGCCTGTTCCCCATGGACTACTGCAGTTCTTCTAAAATTTATGTTTTTGTCTGCTTCTGAAGATGGCTCTCCATTACCTTGTCCTCTGCACCCAGACTCACCTGCTTGTCATCCCTGAAACCAAGGTTGTGTTGTAGGAGACAGCAAGGAGCTAAGACTCTAAGCTTTAGGTGTGAGGCAAACACATATTTATCTTCTTTCATGGAACCATGGGGCAGCTGTCCTCAGTGTTCTTATAGTCCTCCTTTCATTTCTGGGATTTCACAGCTCAGTGACCTACACTTTCCTAACTTGAGACATACTGATTCCCTCATCTGGATTGTGGATTCCATGTCATTGCTTAAAGCTCACCCCCTGTGTTAATCACTGGATAAAATGTTCTGTGCATTGTTACTGGACAGATAAGACTGTCAAAAAGGAGGGTGGGATATGCAGAGGGAGGGCATAGCGTGTGCATGTTTATATGACAAGGACACAGAAAATCGTGATTCCTAGAGGAAACAGACCTCTCCATGGTGGTGTGCCCTATGCATCCTTTCTTCTTGTGTCCCCAGATGCAGGACTCCTTATGTGCTGGGTGTCTGGAGAAAGGGAGCATTGCTGAGTTAATGAGGGTAGAATTTGTGTAATTGATCATGAGAATGTGTAGAGATGTGCAGGGAAAGAGCAGGTTGGGATGTATCAGGGCTAAATAAAAGGAAAAATGAGAGAACAAAGAGGAAAACTGATATTGAAGTGTGTACAGTGAATCGTGACTTCGAGGTGAAGTACTGAGTATGAGAGGCAGCGGCTTAGGGCAGAGAAAACGCTTAGGTATGGCTCAGTCATGTGCAGAAGAAGGACCTTGTTCAAAGTAGTTTTCTGAAGTAACAGGTTTTGAGTCCCAGTAAACAATACCGGAACACTCTTCCATGGGAGCCTCTTAGGTGTCTTTACAGCCTCCTGGGAGTACACTGTGACAGTTTATGCTAATGAGATGACATCTGTACCAATGTACCAAGGATATATCCTTATCAGCATATAGGTCTTGACTCACAAAGGGAGGCAAAGGAGGGGAAAAGATTCAGCATGTATCACACAGAGGCAAGAGTGGCGTTAAAAGCAATTTTAATGGGTCAAAGCAGGAAACATGCATTTTTTTTCCCCATAAAGAATCCCATAGATGAACGCTGAGGAATCAAAGACCATTCAAGGCAATGAGACTTTCTGTTTAACTCAGAGGCTCTAAAGACACCTTGAGGGTGTGAGGGAAGACACCATGGCATGCATTTTTAGGGTACAATAGAGAATGTGGCGAACTACTGTCTCTAGACAATAGGGAAAGAAGCAGACAGGAAGGAGTTCAGCAGCAGGTGGTTGGCTCTTCTAGGGCCTGGCTGACTATGGACTGTGTTATTTCTGCTTAGTCTTCTGCTGAGCCAATTCTGGAGTGACCTTTGTGGGGTACACCTCAGTAACTTTGGACTGGTATGGCTCTGGTACCTTAGAATATCCCTGACCAGGTACCTTGGTATAGCCCTGATCAGGGACCTTGGTATAGTTGGGCTCTGAGGCATTCACATAGCCAGGTTCAGGGACATTGGTAGAGCATGGCCCAGGAACCATGGTACAACCTGAGTCAGGGATATTGGTGGAACATGGCTCAGGAACCATGGTGCAAGCTGGCCCAGGTCCAGGGATGTTGGTAGAGCATGGCCCAGGCATTGTGGTATAATCTTGCTCAGTGGTTTTGGCAGAGCATGGCCCAGGCATTGTGGTATAATCTGGCTCAGCGATGTTGGTAGAACTTGGCCCCAGCATTGTGGTATAATCTTGCTCAGTGGTGTTGGTAGAGCATGGCCCAGGCATTGTGGTATAATCTGGCACAGGGATGTTGGTGGAGCCTGGTCCAGGCATTGTGGTATAATCTGGCTCAGGGAT
>CABHPQ010162901.1:20201-34565 GCA_902168405.1 Peromyscus aztecus | reverse complement strand
CATTGTGGTATAATCCGGCTCAGGGATGTTGGTAGAGCCTGGTCCAGTCATTGTGGTATAATCTGGCTCACGGACGACAGTACAGCCTGGCTCAGGCACTTTGGTATTGCATGGCTCCAGAATCTTGGTGTTTCCTGGTTGTGGAACATCTGTGCGGCATGGCTCCGTGGTGGTTATGGGAACAAATTGCCCTTGCGGTGGAGGCTGACAAGGTTGCTTCACTTGATGCTGTTGAGGCTGAGGACGTGCGACAAAGGGCTGCTTCTGCTGGTAGGAACTCATGCTTCAAAGGATGCTGACCCTAGAGACAGGACAACTGATTGGGTAGTTTTGAGGGAATTGGTAGAATCCTAATTTTTTTCTTTGCTTTTCTCCTATAAATTAAAGACTCTTCTATTTTCCTGAGCTGGATGGAAATCATAGGTTGCTTTTATAGTTGTTACTTATTTTTAAGGCAAAACATTAAGATGATTTGATCATCTCTGCATAATAAATAAATGGTTATAGTCAATTTCATTTTGAAGCAGACTTCACATTCATCAGAGTTACAGATCTCAGAGAACACGCTCTCCTCTGGCTGGCAGTTGGTAACTACTTGTCTGGAAGATAGATAGTTACAGGCAGTTTTCTTTGTGACTGAGCTCATAAGCACAAAAGGGGGCAGCCTCCAGCTGCAAATTTTTCATTAGGTAAGGCTCTATGTCCTAAACAAAAAGAATAGCGAATTTAGGAAGGGGGCAAGCCTTGACCTATGGGAAGAAAGTTCAGGAATTTCTCAAGATGTTGTCCTGTACTAGTCCAGCACTGTGGACACCTTGGTCTTCTCTCTCTGCTGGCATCCCTCTCTGCAGAATGGTACATTAAAAACTGCTTCCTCTCCACTAGTCTCTTGAATTTGTTATTTTGTTTTTTACATCTGTGTGAGCAGAGCCCCTTTTTAATTTTTTTCTCCTTGGTGATTTTTTTTTAACCTATGTACAGACCATGAACAGAATAGAAGAACTCAAATCATCAGCAAGCTCCTAGGCCTCCTGTGAACCTCTAGGTTTTCAAAAATTTCAGAGAATAAATAGTAGGACAAAAATGTCTAGAGTGAAACTCTCCTAGGAACGCTCCTTGTGAACTTCCCCTCATACTTGCAAGATTCACATTTGAGCCCCAAATCACATTTTCCTTCTACATTTGTTTATTATGAGTTCTCACTGCACTGCTACTTGCTCATACAGGCTTCCCCATCATGGCCTCCCACCCCAGGCCTCTGCCAGCTTCCATGTCTTCTTCATTCTTTTGTCCTAGCAAGAATCCGACTCTTCCATTTCCAGTAAACCCTGTATTATATTCATGGTGGATTATAGGTTCATGGAACAAAGAAGATTTTTAAGATTTGAGCATCCAAATGCATAGAGCAGTGCCTTTGATGATGAAAATTCTCAATAAGATTAGAAGGCGCTGAAGTGCCTGGCCATCTTGTCTCATCCACAACTTCCTGCTAGCCTAATGCTGCTCTTTACATACCCCCCACCTTTCTGATCCTTATATTGCAGCTGTAATTTGAGAGGTAAGTGAAAACATCTACAGTTATAAATAAAGTGGACAAATATTTAGGTTGTCAAGCGTTCCCAACCAAGATTAGTATCACACAGTGACTATTAGAAAGTTCAAAGCGGAGAGTCTTACCTCAGATGATGAAGCTCTCTGGACTCTTGGATCTTTTGAGAGATCTCTAGACAGCTGTGTTTTTATACAGAAAATGAGCCCTTCCTTAAGGAAGTGGACTTTTGGAGTTGCTCTGCCCTCATTCCAACTTTTGTGAATGAAAATCCGTGGCTTAACATTGTATTCATGCTTACTGTCTGATGGTGATGTCACCTGACCTGACGCCACTGTCCACCCTTATGGTGTGGCTGCGATGATGGGGATCAGGCTTCTTGGGAGGTGATGTATTAAGTCAAAAGGAAGTGCTAGATGCCTTGGGTCAGAAACAACCCTATTCATTAATCCAGTTCAACTTTTCAGAATTTGGAGTAGATGTAGAAGTATTTCTAGTTCTTCTGGAAGTTCATAGGGAAATGGCAATGAAGAACTATGTATCAGTGAAGTCATGCTGGTGAGGGGAAATAGGAGGCTAAAAGTATGAGAGTTTTGGAAATTCTTTTCACTGTGGAGGGAGCCCTTCAAACAACAGGCTGACTTTAAAAAAATTTAAATTGAAAACTTCTAATTACCCTATAATAATATGCACCTTCAAAACAAAGTGATGTTTCGTTTCATGGAAATTTTGCATAAAAATCAAATCAAGGTTATATGTAGCAGTTCAGACTTCAGGGCAAATGCATTCAAAATCCTCTCAGCCATTTTGAAATATGCTATGCATTGTGGTTCACTTATTTACCCCATGATGTCATTAAACACCCCATCCCTGCTACTCTTTCCAGCCTCTGATAACCATAATTTTACCTTCAGCTTCCATAAAACCATGCATTTTTAGATCCTACATATGAGCAAGTTCATGTAATATTTGTCTTTCCCATTTTACTCACCACAGTGATCTCCAGTTCCATCCATATTGTCACAAATGAAAGGATTCTATCCTTTGTTATGGCCAAATATGATCCCATTGTGTATGTATACCCCATTTCCATTATCCATTAATTGCAAATAGGGCTGCAATAAACTTTGGAGTTCAGGAGTTCATTTAACATATTGATTAATTTCCTAATGGTGGGATTGCAGGCTTGTAAAGTAGTTTTCCTTCCAGCCTTTTCTGTTTCTGTAAAGGCTGTACTGCTGGGCGGTGGTGGCGCACGCCTTTAATCCCAGCACTCGGGAGGCAGAGCCAGGCGGATCTCTGTGAGTTCGAGGCCAGCCTGGGCTACAAAGTGAGTTCCAGGAAAGGCGCAAAGCTACACAGAGAAACCCTGTCTCAAAAAACAAACAAACAAACAAACAAACAAACAAACAAACAAACAAACAAACAAAAAACCCAAAAAATCAAAAACAAAAACAAAAAGCTGTACTAACTTACATTCCCACCAATAGTGTGCTTCGCTTCCTCTGTGTCCTGGCCAGAGTGTGTTGATTTTGCCTTGTTGATAACAGCCACTCTTACCAGGTGATGTGCTATTTCCTTGCAGTTTTGATTTGAGTTTCTCTGATGGTTATGGATGCTGAACTTTTTCTTTTTAATGTATCTATTCATATCTTCATTTGAGAAATTCAGTACTTTATCCTACAGTTTTATTGGGTTATTAGGTCATTTCTTTCTATTGAGTGATTTTAGTTCCTTATATAGTAGAGATATTACATCCGATCAGATATTCAGTTTAAAAGTGTTTTTTTTTTTTTTATAATTCTGAAGTTATCACTTAGCACTGGTGCTTTTTCCTTTTATTTTACCCTGCAGAAGCTTTTGAGCTTCATTTAATCCCATTTGTCAACTTGGGCTTTTGTTGTTTATGTTCTGTGTGATACCCAAAATTGTTTGCCCAGGGCAATGTCTCGAAGAATTTCCCACGCTTTCTTCCAGTGGTTACAGCAGTTTCCACCGTATATTTAGGTCCTTTAGTCCATTCACAGTTGACCTCTGTAACAGGGAGGGATAGACAGTCCGGTGTAATTCCTCAGCACATGTGACTGTCTGCACAGCACCGTCCAGCGTTTATTGAGGAGCCTGCCCCTGCACTGTCGTGCTCTCTGCTTCTGCGATCAGTGCAGTTGGTTGTAAATGCATGGGGTTTACTTCTGAGCTTTCTACTGTTACACTGGTCAATGAGTATGGGTTTATGCCAGTATCGTGCTGTCTTAGTTTCTGCAGATTTGTAGTGTGTTTTCAAGTCAAATACTGTGGTGCTTTCAGTTTAGTTTTCAAGATAGATTTGACTATTTGGGGGACTCCTGTGGTTTCTTACAAATTTCAGGATTTTTGGCATTCCAATATTTTGATATTTTGATAGGCATTGCATGGATGTTTTAACACGAGAGATGCCTCCAACCCATGAGCATGAACTATCTTTTCACGTGTTTGTATCCTCTTCAAGTTCTTCTACGAGTGTTTCATAGTTTTCATTGTAGACATTTTTCATCCTGTTAAGTTTATTAATAGATATTTTATTATTGGAGGTACTATAAATGGGTTTGTCCTTGTAATTCTTTTTTATGGAATGTGTGCTATATGCATGTGGAAACGTTGTGTTAGTTTTATTTTTTTATACCATTACAGAATTGTCTATTAGCTGCAGCATTTTTTGTGACCTCCATATAGTTGTCTACATATGAGCGGCTATGATTTTTTGTCCTTATATTTCTTACATCAGTGTAACTTATTTTAGGAGACAATCACATTTCTGGGCCTGCAGGTGTTTTTGAAACCTGTAGATAGAACCTCACTGTGTAGTCTACCCTAGATTCTGCTGAGTCCAGTATGCAATGCCCTGGCCAGGCATACCTTGCTTTCAGGGTCTCCAGCAACATGAACTGCTGAACTCAGATGGAACACCGGGCTTTGTTCTGCTGTCTGGTAAAGACCACTGTTTGAGCACTGCAAGTAATTGGAGCTGCTGGATACTGAAGTTGTCTCTTATTCATTGGGCCACTGTATTAATTAGTATTCTCATCACTGAGGCAAAGTGCTGAACAGAAACAAAGGAGGGCCGGTTTATTTTGGATCTTGCCTCTTAAACATACCCATTGTAGCACAGAAGACACAGAAGCTGGGGATTGCTCTGTTGTGGTGTGCTTTGTTAACATCTCAGTAGCTCAGGATGCAGAGAGCCAAACCAGAAGAGGGGCAAACACATGATACTCAGAGTGATGTATCTCTGTGGCCCTATATCTGCCAGCTAGGCCCAATGCCCAAAAGGCTCTACAGTCTCTGAAGATAGCCACCTTTTCAGAACCCAGTGTTCAACAAATGAGCCCGTAGGGATATTTCACATTTAAGCCATAATAGCTGTGGAATGTATTTCTTTACCAACAGATACCACTATTGGAGTCTGGCAGTTAAAAGGAGTTATGGGGGTGGGGAGTGGGGGAAAGGCTATGGTTCCATGGCTCAGGATGAATAAGTCAACTGCTATTTGATAAAAGGCTGGGACAAGTGTTGACTAAACGCTTTGGTATAACAAAAGTAACTCTTGAGTTTTGTTATTATTTAAAGCTTGGATTGCTCTGTGTGTAGCCTGAAGCTGGAAAAAACCTCTCAGGTAATGGCCTATTAGCTGTTAAAATGTATCATGAGGGTCTTCTCCTTCCTTGGGTGGGCCACTGGATCGAGGCCACACCTGGAGACTGACTGGCTATATAAGAATTCAGTTACCACTCCAAGTGTTCTGGGAGTGACCAAATCAGCATTGCAGGTGTGACATGCTCTTAGCTGAAATCTCTTCCTTGGTGGTGTTGCTGAAGGAATGCTGTGCCGCCACTGAAATCTGCAACTTGTTTTTGGGACTTCTGCCTCCTTACTTTATTTCTCCTTTGTACCATGTGTTCTAATCATTCTGTTCATTCCTGCTTTCTGCCTGAGGAGAGACAAGAGCGGGATTTCTACGAATCACCCCAGAATGCTAAGGAAGCTGAGTACTTCACCCTAGTCTGAAGGCTCTGAATATTTTTCTCTATGTCATGGTGTGCTGAGTTCTTAGACAGAGAAGTATGACATTCACTACATACCATGTTCACCATGGTTTATAGATATCACTAAGAGTAGACAGTGAAGATTACCCAGATGACTCATAGGCTTAAACAATACTGGAGGTCATCGCTGCAGTGGCGTCAGCCTTCTCTTACGTGACCCAGAAACAAGAAAGGCTCTGATTCTATGAACTTGTAGTCCACACATTTTCTCTGATCACAGTGGAATGAACCTTAGGTTTCTACTCCACAGTTGCCCTCTATACACAATCTCTTACTAGACACTGCCTTAAAAGCCTGTAGATCCACAAAACTCTATCTTCTCCACTATGTTACCTCCCATGAACCTGATTCTCCCGGCTCAGTCACCATCTGCAGCTACTTCCATGCATCTTTCGAAGCTACTTTATTCTCACACTCTCTTGTCATGGTTGATGCTCAGTCAGTGCACTGTTATTTTTATAAATAGATCCATAGCTTTGGGGAGGCTAGAGGAGTGGGTGGGTGGAGAGATGGAAGGACAATGACTATGAGGACAAGGAAGAGGAGAAAGGAAGGAAGGAAACAATGAAAAGACAGCACTCACTACTTTAAGGTAGGCTGTTGGAAATGATTCACCGTCTTATAAGATAATTATAGGACGATCTGAGAAGTTATATGGATGTTTCAACTGCCTTTCCCACCACCCCTTCTCTCTCTTCTAGTATTCAGCCAGTCATCTCCCTCTGGGCAGTGCCAGGACCACATTACCCACAAACTTGAGTCTCGGATATCAATTAGGTCTCATTGAAGGTTCAGTTCAGGTTCTTTCCTCAGAAACCACCTCTAAGGAACTTACTCACAGGGAGCTCGAGTCAGATGTGCTGCTCAGTGGGGCTTTTTGCCTCCTGTTCCTCTGTCCTCTATTTCATTTCCCATGAGTTTGCTGGGACCTGTTTGTGAATTGCGCTGAGTTTCTTTATGTGCACAGTTTGGAAACTGTCTCCTGTGCACCCCCATTCTGATTCACAGCTAGTTCTTTCCCACTGTCTTCCTGTCTTCATTGTTTTAGAGTTATTTGATGATACATTCTGAGGTCCCCATGGCTTTTGGGGGCATGTGTGGAAACTTGAAGTACAGGGTAGTTAATTCTCAAAGGCCCCAGGTTGCCAGTGGAATTCTGGTTCTGATGGAAAGTATTTTCTGCTATTATCACCAGGGCAATCCCTGAGACACATTTCCTAATCATTTTCAGAAGGCTGCCTGTGAGCGAGACTGAGGTACTCTTGGTATTTGATGATCTTCATGGTTTCATTTAATTAGTTTATTTTAATAAAATATTTATATTTTATTTTAGATTTTATACATGCATATGTGTGTACACCTGAGTGCTGGTACCCATGGAGGCCAGAGGCATCAGATCCTCCTGGGGCTGGAGTTACAGGAGGTCTTAAGAAACCTCACATGGGTGCCAAAAGTCAAACTCTGGTCCTCTGTAAGAGCAATAAGATCTCTTAAGTTTGGAGCCATCTTTCCAGCCTGCTCTTAACTAATTTTATTCCTTCTTACTCCTTCCTTCCCTTAATACATTTGAAACTAATCTATATATGCATAAAACTTTGTTTCAGATTAAGAGTAGTCTAGGCCAAGGCTAAGATTTCTAATGTGCATTATTTTATTTGGAATGAAAGGGGTGAGCATACCTAAATGTCCAGTGATATAAATCAATATTTACTCCAGATTTAAATGAACATTGCCTGATAGATCAGCATAAATGTTTGGAGTTGATCTACAGGTTTCTCTAGGGGCTATGAAACTAGAATTTCGAGTAGAGTGGAGCACCATGAGTTCCCAGTTGTTGAGTTTACTCATTTTCTGGTATATTTGTCATACACTGCAACATTTATGGTGCATGACTGTGAAGAGACACAGATAAAAATCAGCAAAGGAAATGAGTGCAGAGGGTGGAATCCAGAATGATCCAGGTATGAGTTGCCACTTAATCGTTCTCCATTGCAATCACATGGACAGCCCTTAATTCTCTCGGCCATTGTGAGTGAAAACTCATACAGTGTGTTTCCAGGGAAGGTCACTAAGCTTTGGTGTACTTGGTTTCTATTGAAACTGATTAGATACTCACTCTAAAGCCCTTCTAGAAACCAGATTGATACAACATTGTGGAGGCTTCCAAGTGAACAATAAAAGTCTTTCAATACATATCATTAACACAAACTATATGTGGTAGCCCGAGATGCTAAATATGCCAAAAATCACTGTTATTAGGCAAGATAGTTCAAATGATCAGAGTTCATTTCCTAGGACTCAGTAATCTCATTAGGATGAATATGTCTGAAATATGGCAGAGTCAGTAAGGGCTAAGAATGATTTAAAGAAATAAATATTATACCTTATAGAGCCATAGCAGATGTTTTAACGCTTTCATGCTAATGATCATCTGTTCATGCTTTTCCTGCCACTTTTACAGCCCTGGCATATACATGCTCATGGAGATAAGCTGTTGATTGTCTAAATCTAGTTATTTCTCAGATTTGTAACTTTCCAATAATATAGCATCCTGAACCCTTTAACTACATTTCCCAATATGTTTGATCATCAGTGTTAGTATTATAATATGCTTTATTTGCATAGGATATTTGACACCAACAATGTCAGTGTCACAATACTTTGTTGTATGATAGTAGAGAACAGTTTTTTTTTTATCATAGAACCAATGGAGAATTATAAATTTCAATTTTTATTTTATGAACCCTTAATTCCCTTGGCAATGTCTAGTGTTATCATATCCAGTTAACACCATGCTAAATGCTGTCAGTAGTTAAATTTAACAAAAGGGAAATAAATAAAAAACTAAAAGTTAAAAAAATTATTCACAATGACATGATCTTGAACATGAAAACATTGTAAGTTGGAAGCTTATTTTGGTGGACTTTTGTCCTGAGCTCACCTTCTCCACTGTTCAAGAAAAGAGCAGGCCATTCCTTAATGCCAGTAATTTCCTTTTGAGTTGCAGTCTCTTTAAGCACAAGCTTTGGCTGTAACATTTGCTTCCTAGTCCTCTTTTCCTCACCATACTGTATATTTTTTTCCTGTCCCGCTAATACTTTTTCACTGCAGATCCTTGTAAGAGTTATCAATAACCATTCCACAGGCTCAATGTTACGCTGTCTTAAAATTTCTTCCAACAAAGAAGTCATTCTATTAATTTTTAATTCAGCCTCAGGCAAGTACTTAGGACTCAGGCAGAGGCAGCCAGAGTATTTACCAAAAATATTAGAAATATGTCCTCTAGCCCAGTTGTTAATAATGTCTCTGTCTGAAACCTGATAAGTGCCATATTCTAAAAACTCCATAACCACCTCAAACAATACCATGAATTTGAGAATAATATTCAAATATGTGAACCTATGGGGGACATATTTCATGCAAACTACCAAGAATATACATGATAACTCCTAATTATCCCCTATTAAGTGACTGCATTAGCTTGGCCAAGTCTGTGATGTTTGATTCTCAATGAGGGAGAAAGAAAAAAATTCGAAGAGGAATGATGGAGGAGAGCCTTTTAAATTTCTTGATAGCCACTTCAGCCAGATTGCATGTGACTTTTAATATACAACAATGTTGCCACATCTTTGTTTAGGCTATCATGGATAGAAATAGCTACCACCATCTCCAGCATTCAGGATCCACCATGGATCCTGCAGACTGCCTTAAAGTTCCTCAAAAATCAAAGCTGCCTATCATGACACTGGATGTCATGGATGGATGGTTGTTGTTGTAGTAAGAGCAGAAATAGACTAAAAATAATCAAAACTTAGTGTTTAAGCCTTTAGTGTAGAAGCAGCAGATGTAGACAGACTCCAGAACTGCAAACTAGTTTATCAAGCATAGTTTACCAATGTAACTGTACATTTTGAAGAGACAGGGCTCTTGTATGCCTCTGAGATCTCCCCAAAATAAGTGTATAGACAATTAGTAAAGCGAGTACTACTTTAAGAATCATTTGTAACTCCCCCTTTTGTTTTTTGTTTTCTTTGTCTGTGATTTGTGCACACAATTAAAGATATAATGGGAAAGAAGTGGGATGAAATTGTAAATAAATAGTTTTTGTAGGTTACTGAAGTTAAGATGGCATGAGTCTCGAGTATAGTTTCATGATGTTGTATGTAGACCCCATGTCAACTACAAAGGAAATACTTACAGCAGTAGAATATACACAAAAGGAGGTGAGGAAAATATGATGATCTAAGTAAGAAGAAGTCAGTTAACAGGACATGAATGCAGAAAATAAACTAGAAATAGCAAAACCACATACAAAAGAAGAAGTGAGACGACAGAAGTTGGTTCTCCCCTAAATCTGCGATTTCTCTGATTGTGAACAGATTGGCTTTCTCAACTAACAGAGTGTAAATAGAGAAACATGATGTAACTCTCTGTGTCCAGAGAAGATCCACTTTAGATCCAAAGATTCAAACAGGTCGAAAAGAATGGAAAACATTAACAAAGACTTTTGTGTGGTTCATACAAATAGATTTTAAACATAGACTTATCAAACAAAATAAGGACAAAGTGGGATAGTACATATTAACAAAAAGATCAAACACAGTAACAATATGATACAATGACAAGAATATTATATGCCTGATGTTGGGCCACCATGGACATAAGGCAAAATGGACAGAATTAAAGAAATAGACAAGCATCTAATAATAGGTGGGTATGATATCATATCTAACTCTCACTCTGGATAAAATTAAAAAGTAAGATAAGGAAACAGAAGACATGAACAAAACAATTAAGTTGATTTAACAGACACATATAGAGTAAATCTGTATGATGACAGAATATTTATTGTTCTTAAGTGTATGTTAATGTTTCCTAGAACAGAACATATTTTAGACCACAAATTAAATAGTTCTTTTGTATTTATGCATGTGTGGTGTGTCTATATAGATGTGTTTTCATGTGTGCAGGTGTATGTGGAGATCAGATAAAGACTAGAAAACTACAGACATACTAATGAACATTAATATAAATATCCTCAGCAAAATATCAGTAAACATGATTTGATAACATATTCTCAGGACTATATGCCATGACCAAGTAGGATTTGTTTCTAGAATATAGGGATAAACATCGATTAATGGAATACACTACATATATTAACACAGAACAAAACTCAAATAAATTTCCTTTGCACACAAAAATTGAAAAAAATCAACATCTTTTCTTGATAAAACACTCAACAAATTAGGACTAGAAGAAAATTATATCAACATTAATATATGATAATAAAGATATTTTAAGAATCCAGAGTCTTATATGAAAATGCCAGAGCTAGCATGCTACTCAGTAGTGAATAGTGAAAGTTTGAAAAGGTTTCCTCTGAGGTGAGACATAACGCCTTATTTTGTCATTCCTGTTTAATATACCAGTAGAAGTTGTAGTCAGAACATTTGGAGAAAGATATATCATTACTTAAACCAAAAAACAAGAGATAAAGTTAAGTACTAAATCAGAAAAATCAACTGTCCAAACTAAAAGGCCTTGGGCTGCCAGCTGTAAGGGTTTGTTGGAATATCTGAAGTCCTTTAACAGAAGACTGGGAATTGGGGAGGGGGCACTGTGAGCATTTTTAGTAGGGAAGCATGGGCTATACTACTGGACTGTGTGTTCATCTGGATCTTTGCAGAACCTAAGAACATTCTGGATGGATAAGAGATATGTTTCTTCCAGTCTAGCAACATCATCTTTGCTGGTCTCTGAATTTTTAATACTAAAATTAAGTAACTTTATGTAATGGAAGAAGCACAAAGCTATTAAAAATAAAGTAAATATTATCAGAGACAACTTTCATCTTGCTTTGTTTGGTGTCAGAATTTTTTGTATAAGCCATATGTATGCACACATTGTTTACATGTTGGTGTTTTTCATACATCTTTCTTAAAGTCTGCATTTTTTTATATGATCTAAACATTTTCTGTGTGATTAAAAATTCTTTCATGACAATCTTTTAAGTAAGTATGTAACATTCTTTTTTGGCAGGTGGTTCCTGTATGACATGTAACCAACCCAGATTCCATTGGCAATAACAGACCTGCATGGCAGCTGTCTGAAGAGATTGTCCAACAAAGTGATGGGTCATTGCCATCTGGCAGAGAGAATGACATCATCTGTTCTGTAGGGAGGTACATGTTGAGGTATGTCCGTATTATTGCTTATTTCAGTGATGAAAGAGTCCACAGCCCCAAGATGACTCCAGGATTTATCATAGTTAAGTAGTCTGGTCCACTGTGGGGAAATAGTATTTAAAGTGCACAGCTATAATATTATGAATATGGGTGACTTTAAAGATCAAAAAGGGGGATTTGTCTAGAGGTTATTTTAACTTTCACCCCTGATATTTTACAGCTTAATGACTTACTGTTCACTAAATTCAAAGTTGATTATCAGCCTGGGGTGGATCAAATATCCTCACTCTTATAATCACTGCTGAAGATTACCCCTATTTTATTATTTAATTTTGTCTTTTAATAATATTTTTATTAATTCTTTGATAATCCAGACATGTATACAATGCATTTTTATCATACTCACTGTGTTTCCCTTTCCTCCAACTCCTGTCTACTATTCCAGAAGCATTCCACACCCTTCCCCACCTTCATGTTCTATCTTCTTTCTTTCCATCTTTCTATCTATCTATCTATCTATCTATCTATCTATCTATCTATCTATCAATCATCTATCATCTATTTATCTTCTTTTATAATCTACTAAGTCTAATTTGTACTGCTCATACACTCATGGGGTAGTTACATCCACTGGATCTTAGTCCACCTACCAAAGGCCATACCCTTAAAGAAAACTTAATCTGCCTTCTCAAAAACCATCAATTGTCCATAGGTCTTCAACTAAGGGTGGTGTTTCTGAGCCCTCCTCCCTTCCATGCTAGAGTGTTTACTGGATTGATCTCCTGCAGGTCTTGGCAGGACTGTATAATTGCTCTGAGTTCATGGGTGAAGTTGTCCTGACAGTGTTTCAATCAGGTCTTCATACAATATTTCTTCCCCATCCTCATGATTTCCCTGAGCCTTGATTGTGTGACATAGCTGTCCCATTTGTGGCTGAGCATAACAGACACTTATTCTCTGGGCTCCAGACATTTATATTCTGGGTTTATTTCAGCTTACAACTCTAAGGTCACACTCCATTCCTGAAGGAAGTCAAGTCAGGAACTCAAGGTAGGAACTAAAGCAGAAGACTGTGGAGGAATGCTGATTTCTGGTTGCTCTTCCTAGCTTGCTCAGCCTGTTTTCTTACACAATTCAGGACCACCTGCCTAGGGGCAACACCTCCCACAGTGAGCTAGGCCATTTCACACCCACCATTAATCAAGAAAATGTCCTGCAGGTTTGGCTCTAGGCCAGTCTTGTGTAGACATTTTCTCAACTAAGATTCCCTCTTCCTAGACATGTCTACATTTGCATCAAGTTAACAAAAGCTAACCAGCACATTAACAATATATCTCTTTGTGAAAGTGTGTGGGTCTGTATGTTTTGGAGTATCTGAAAGGTAAAATGAACGAAGGAAAACAGACTATAATGACTATGAAACTGTATTTCATTTGTTTTTACATACACAAGAACTTGTAGGCAGGATACTGGAATACTAGTGACTTGGAGCAGAAATGATGGAACAGAACAAGAGGAGAGTTGTGTTTTAACCATGCCTGTCAAGGTGACAGGCTCTGGATTCCATTGTACAATAACCTTTCTGCTATCCAGGGAACCTCCTCTCGATGTGCATCCATGGAAGCTCATGGTTACAGTGTGATGACATCTATACCAACCCTAATCAGTCACAAAGGGAGGCAAAGAAATGGGTAAGATTCAGCAATTGTTACCCAGAGATAAGAGTGGAGTTAAAAAGTAATTTAATGGACAAAATAGGAAACATACATTTCTTCCTTTAGAGAATCACTCTTCACAAGAACTCTGAGGAATTGAAGACTGCCCAAGGACCAAGACCTTCTGCCTAATTCAGAGGGTGTAAGGAAGGGTGTTATAAGACATATTTTTAGAATACAAATCAATAGTATGGTTCAGTGTCACAACAGTTGAGTACATGGTCTCCATACAAAAGAGACACAAAAACAGACAGGAAGAGAGTGTTCAGCAGCTGGTGGTTGGCTTGCTAGGAGTCTGGATTTAGACTACATTATGTTTGCTCGGTCATCCACTGCAGTGGACCTGGATTGTCCGTAGCAAGTGATATTTCAGGAAGCCTGGTGTATATCTTATCATGGACATCAATATATCCTGGCTCAGGGACATTGGCAGAGCATGGTCCAGGGACAATGGTACAGTCTAGCTCAAGGATATTGATAGAACACGGACCATGGAGTATGGTACAGCCTGGCTCAGTAACCACAGTATAGCCTGGCTCAGGAACCTTGGTGTAGATGGGCTCTGAGACATCCATGTAGTCAGGTTCATGGATATCAGTAGAGCATGGCCCAGGAACCATGGTATAACCTGGATCAGGGATATTGGTAGAGCATAACTAGGAACTATGGTATAGGCTGGCTTATGGCCCCCTAACATTTTACACAGAAAATCATTTCTAAGAAAGTGAGATTTTCATTTTGACAGCTCCTACTTTTACAATGAAAATCTCTGGTTTAACTTTTTCTTCCTTCCTTCCTTCCTTCCTTCCTTCCTTCCTTCCTTCCTTCCT
>CABHPQ010162901.1:0-14157 GCA_902168405.1 Peromyscus aztecus | reverse complement strand
CACACACACACACACACACACACACACACACACACACACACACACACTTGCACATGCAAGCACATGCACATGTAAGTAATAAAATAAATCTCAATAAATTTTTAAAAAATCAGATAAAGAGATGGTAATACTGAAGAAAGTAGATGAGAATGAAGTGATGAAGTGGCTGCCATAAAAACAAGAGGACCTGAGTTCAGATCCCCCACCTTCATGTGAAAACTGGTGATGATGCTGCACATCTATAATGCAAGCACTGGTAAAGAGAATAGGAGGGTGACCAGCGCTCATTTGTCAGCTTGTCTAGCCAACAGAGCTCTGAGTTCAGTGAGAGACCTTTCAAAAGATGAAGTGGGGAGTGATAGAGTTAGATGCTTAACATTAACTTTTGGCCTCCACACACATGTGAACATATGTGCATGAAAACTTATATACACACCCACACCCACATACCACACATGTATACATACATACAAAATAATAAATAAATAAATAAATATGTTAACAAGAAATACAGAAAAATCAAACTGACATACTGGAAATGAAAACCACAACAGGTAAAATAAAAATCTCTGTGGAAAGCTTCATCACTAGAAAGGATTAAGGAACTTCTTTTTTTTTTAAAATATAACGGATCAAGGAGAAGACATAATATTTAATATTAAAGATAAGGTGGAAGAATTAGAGCATTTAAACAAAGTCAAACATAAATTAATAGGAAGTGAAGGAGAGACTTTCAAGATGTTTGCGAAACTATGAAATGACTAAATCTAAGAATCATGAAATAGAAGGAGAATAATTTCATTCTGAAAGCATAGAAAACATTTACAGCAAAACCATAGCAGAAAATACCCAAAATGTGATGAAAAGATGGCAGTCCAGATACAGGAGACATACAGACCACCAAACAGACAGCATCAAAAATAACTTCCCTTATAATACTATAATTCAACTACTAAATATTCAGAACAAAGGAAGTAGATTAAAGTAACAAGACAGAATGACTAAGTCGTATACACAGGCAGGCCCATCAGGATACTCGCAGTTTTCTCATCAGAAAATTTAAAGGCCACGGGGACTTGGAATGATGTATTTCAAGTTCTGAAAGACAACAACTGTCAACTCAGACTACCATGCATAGAGCATGTCTGTCATCATCGGAAGAAATAGAAATCTTTCCTTGATTAAAAACAGACTAAAGGAATTCATGACCAGCCAGCCAGATTTACACTAGAAAATTGAAGCAATCCCTCAGACTGAAGAGGAAGAAAAGCACCCATGAAGCCACAGAATAAAATAAATCACAGTTGTATAATAGTTCATCAAGAGAGGGATGAGAAAACCCCAAATACTGTACCACCAACAAAATGACAGGAGTTGCTGCATTATTTTCAGTAATAACTGAATATCAATGGTCTAAATTTTTTGATCAAATGGAAAAAAAAAACCAAATAGAACTGATTAAAAAAAAAAAAAGCTGCTAAGTAACGCACCTCATCAAAAACATAGACATTATCTTGGGTCGAAAGGATGGAAAAAGGTATTCTTGGGCTGGAAAGATTGTTCCACAGGTAAAATTGCATACTGCTTTTGCAGAGGATCTGAGTTTGGTTCCCAGCACCTATGTTGGGTGGCTCACAACCTCCTGTAACTCCAACTCCGAAAGATCCCTCTGGTTCTCCTGGGTGCCCGCACACATGCACATGTACATGTGGCAAGCACACACACACACACACACACACACACACACACACACACACACACACAGACACACAGAAGTTGTTGCAAGTAAAGATTTAAATTATTAAAACTGGGGTTGAAAGGGGAGTCATTACAACAGATAACAGATACAGAGGAAAATCATTAGTATATAGCTTAAAACATAGTTTCCACTAAATTGAAAAAAAAAAAAAAACCTCAAAGACATAGATGAATTTATAGATGCATAGGACCACCAAAATTAAAGAAATATGAGTTAAATAATTTAAGCAAATTTGTAATAAGAGCTGAGATCGAAGCGGTAATTTTAAAAAATCTTGTAACAATGAAGAAAAAGCAGGTACAGGTGGATTCACTCAATTCTATTAGATCTTCGAAGAACAACTGACACCAGGGCTTCTCTCTTCTGTTAACTAGAGAAGGAAGGGGCACTAACACACTCATGAAGCCAACGTTAACCTGATGCACAAACCAGCTAACCACAGAAGAAGTAAAGGAAAACTGTAGACCAGTTTCCCCAATGAACGTATATGCAAAAGGTCTCAAGAGAACATTCACAAACCAAATTTTCTTAATTTACATTAAAAAGAAAAAACCCAGTGCTTTGAGATTGCATTCTTACCTCATTCAGAACAGCTATTATAGAGAAAACAAAATGGGAACAAATACTGACCAGTATGCGTGGGGGGGAAAGATCCTCATACACTGTTGGTGAGAGTGTAAATAAACTGGTATATCCCATATGAAAATCAGTATGAAGGTTCTTATAAAAAAAAAAGAACAACTAAAAACGCCACATGACCCAGCTCTTCCACTCCTGGGCATACACCCACAGGACTATGTTCTACTTCAGAGATGCTTACACTGCTATTTTCACTCCAGACCTATTTATTCTGAACAGCAAGGTAATGGAACCCACTTGCATGTCTATCAATGATACATGCATAATGAAAATGTGGTACACATACACAGTGGGATTTTACTTAGCTATAAAGAAAATTAAATTATGAAACTTGCATAAAAATCAATGGGAGTGGAAAACACTGTATTACGTGGGGATAATCCAGACTCAGAAAGTTAAACATCACAGGTTCTGCCTCATACGTGGGTCCAAGGGTCTGTCTTTTATATATGCGTGCATTTGTGTGGGAGTGGGTATGTTTAGAAGCCAGAAAACTAAAAAGGAAATGAGAAAAAAGAGGCTCGAGTTAGAAGGGTAGGGAGAGCAATAGAACATAGGTGGTATGGGTGTAGGAGGGGAGGCATCGCGTGGAGATCATGGCGGAGAGGCAGAGACACAGGAGAGGCAGGGGTGTGCCAAAACTGTATGTGAAAATGCCATAAGGAAACGTACAACTCTGTAAGCTAATTTTAAAGAGAAAAATGAAGAAATCAGTGCCCATCATAGGTAACAGGACTTACCTGGTGTGAGCCTGAAAAACTTGAGACTACAAGGACTGTGTTTGAAGTCTTTGTACCAAACATTAGCCACTAGCCATTAGTCATATGTGAAAATAGTAAGTCAGACAGAAGGACAAGCTGTAGGGAATTTTCTCTCAGTCATGTGACTGCTGTGGAAAATCAGGTATGTGACGACCAGATGAGAATGGGGGTGGCAAGTCAGATGCACTGTCAAGTTTGACCTCACTGTGAAGCCAGCCTTTCAGCAGAGAAAGAGATGATGGAGTTGCGATATAGCTATCTGGAATCAAACAAGGACAGACTTTAAATTGCACTTGAAGATGAAAGCATGCCCAACCTGTACAAAAGCCAGGGTGTGGAGAGCAAGGGGTGAGGGATGAGCTGGTGAAAGGGGAGCTGTAAGGGTGAGGATTCCCAGACTTACCTTTCCTCTTGAGGCTGCAGTTGCCTTGGCACCTATGATGGACAGGAGATGTCAAACTTCCATGATCCCACTTTGAGCTACCCAGACCGCAGAAGCAGCAGTCCAGAGTAAAGTACACCAAAGAATGTCTTCCAAAGCCTCTAAATGGTATGGTCTTCGGATGTTTCTGTTTTTAGGAGCTTCTGCCCTAGAAAGGCAGTTACAAAGGTGGATTCAGGTCATTGTCTTTTGGGAAGAGGAAAATTGATGCGTTAGCATACAACAGTTCTTATATTCTTAGTTGATAAAAATGCAGCAATACGGGCTGGAAAGATGGCTCAGAGGTTAAGAGCCCTAGCTGCTCTTCCAGAGGTCCTGAGTTCAATTCCCAGCAACCACATGGTGGCTCACAACCATCTGTAACGTGATCTGGTGCCCTCTTCTGGCATGCAGGCAGAACACTGTGTACATAATAAAGAAATATATCTAAAAAAAAAATGCAGCAATAGTAACCCTAACTAAGACACATTGGCAGACATCAGGTTTTATAGTCTCAGCTGATGAAAGAGCTCATTCCTTTGGCAATTTGATAAATGCTGAATTGATCTATATTAAAGGAATTCATAATTTGGGTACCCATGCTATCATTCCATGGCAAGTTTTACATAATGCCAGTCTGACTTTTTTTTTTTTTTTGGGGTTTTCATTTTTTATAAAAAAAAAAATGTTATGTAAATGTGAGGTCCAAGTACAATATACAATGCAAAACTAAGATGCTGAAGTTTGAGAGACACAACTCCCATGATATGTGCTGTAACACCCACAACAGAGTTGTGTCCTTGCCTCTATGAGACTCTCAGTTAGGTCATCATGGAACTCTTCCTGGCCTAGCAAGGGCTGGAGAAATGGCTTAATGGTTAAGATCAGTGGCTAGTCTTCTATAGGACCTGGGTTTGATTTCCAGTACCCACACAGTGGCTCACAATCATATATAACTCCAGTTCTAGGGATCCATCAACCTTTTCTGGGTTTTCCAGGCACCAGGTATGCAGGTGGTACACAGCTATTCATGCAGACAGAATGCCCATACATGCAAACTAATTCATAAACCAAAAAAATATGATATGTAGAGAGTAATCCCTTGTTCATAGGCCCAATCTATGATGCAGGTGTGGAACAGAGTGAGGAACCCTTAGAAAAGACTTGCAGGTTTTTGTTGAAGCACATTCTACCAAGGCCTATCATAAGATCCTCAAGTATTTAGAAGCATGAGCGTGAAAATTAATGGTCACAGAAGAACCTTGAGATACCAGCACAGAGAACAGAGGACCAGGGAAAGCCACCCAGGGAGCAGAGTCAAAGGTAGGGTGGGCTCATGTCAATTGGAAGGTGGAGTTTCACACTCCCATCCCTCATCCATCCACATAGATGTTATTGAAGTTTTCCTTTCTTGTTTCACCATGCCATGCTGCATTGGCAATGAGGAAGAGACAATTTGTATTTTTTAATGCCATAATTTTTTGGTTTATGAAGACCTGATTCATGATGAGCTGATGCCAATGACTGTATATCTCCCCAAATAGTGAGGTTGAGGATGAAAAGTTGACTTCCGGCCATGACTTCTTTGGCAGGAGGTATGTCATGTGAATGACAAGGTGTGAGGCTAGCGCGTAATATACAATTGATGAATAAAGGAGTGGGCTGTAAAGGTTTTGAAATATCCTTGATGTTTGTTTCTTCCTCTCCCAAGCATAGGCATGGTTTATACTCCTGATTCAATACATTTCCAAAATATTGTAGAAATGAATTCTCCCCAGTGAACTGTAGGCACAGGGATGAAGATCACCTCTGGGCCCCAGGAGCAAGTTTTCCTGCCCTTAAGCAGGCATTTTCAAGTTTATACAGTAGTGTGAAGTGGAGAGATCCATAAGGTACTTAAACTACACAGGGCAAGGAGCCCAAGTCACTTGGGTAGAACAAAACCTTCTTGCCAACCCACAAGGCAGATGTTGCTGTCAAATCAATCACTCATTAAAAGGATGGACTCTTAACGCCCCAGAAGACATTCAATGACTTGGACAACTTGGTGGATTAGGCTGAGAACAGGGAACAAAGAGAAGGTTCCTGCCTCCATGGGAAGTCAGATCTGAGTCCAAGTAGATTGTGTGATATGAGAATTATAGGACAGCTTGGCATGGGCTTTGCACATCGAGAGCTGAACCTATTAATACACTAATACCAGAGAAGGCCTAATAAGAGAAAAAGGTCCAGACTGGCCACTTGACTCTGGGGAAGTGTGTGTGGTAGACAAGCGTTGAACATAAACCAGAAACTGGACAGAGCACAAAAGAAGAGCAGGAAGAGAAATGGGGAGCCAAGTAGACGGGGAGGAAGAAGCCTGTGAAGGAAATTGCCTGTGGAGGAAGCTGCCTGTGGAGGAAACAGCCTGTGGAGGAAGCTGCCTGTGGAGGAAGCTGATTAGGAAGGTAGTTGGCATAGCTACTCAGGGAAAAGACACCTGAATGGGAGCAGTCTAGTGTGAACTCCCACATTAAAAAGTTCTTGTTAGCTGTGTGGTGGTGGCACACGCCTTTAATCCCAGCACACGGGAGGCAGGGGCAGGTGGATCTCTGTGAGTTCGAGGCCAGCCTGGTCTACAGAGTGAGCTCCAGGACAAGCTCCAAAGCTACACAGAGAAACCCTGTCTCAAAAAAAAAAAAGTTCTTGTGGATGTCTGTGATCTGTTTTGCAGCCTGAAGCCCTGTTGATGTCCATGAGCTGTGCTGCTATAGAGGGGGCTTGTGTTGCCACCTGAGGCCATGTTGATGTCCTTGGCCTGTGCTGTCACCAAAGGCTATGATGTTGTCTGTGGCCCATGCAGTGGCAGAGGGCAATGCTGATGTCTGTGGTCTGTACTACCACTGGAGACCGTGTTGAGATCCGTGGCATGTGCTGACGCTGGAGACCATATGGATGTCTCAGGTCCATGCTGTCACCAGAAAACATGTGTATGTTCATGATCTGTGCTTCCGCTGACTGTAAAGGGCAAGGAAGCTACTTTTGCCATGGTATTAATGACTGCAGACCCACAGTTGAGAAAGAGGGACATAGAAGGCTTCTGTGACAACTCCTACTTCTACCCCACCCCCCTTAAAAAATAACAGCCTAAACAGAAAGCATGGAAGAGAACTCTTAAAAACTGTGATAAGGATGCTGAAGTGTAACTCTGCAGAACTGATGGCTTCTGGTGGGGATGCAGGTGGGGAAGGACTGTTTTCTTTGAAGGGCTGGCCACAGAGAGATGGATCATGATCCAGTGAGTATATGGGCAACACAAATTGGATTTATTTTCTTTTTCTTTTTCTTCTTCTTTTTTTGAGGGGGGGGAGGCATCACATGGGTTAGGGAATAGACCTGGGAGGACTGGGAAGTGAGTGTGCTTGGAATTCATGATATGAAATTCCCAAATAATCAATAAAAATACTATGAAAAAAAAGGTTCTTGTATAAACCAGGTATTTTGCCTTTTTTTTTCTAACACACATGGGTGATATAAAAGACAGCCTATGTGTTCAGAAGCCAGCTTCAGCCACTCATCCTCAATTTGCTGATTGAAAGAGCCACCTTGGGGCTGCAGAGATGGCTCAGTGGTTAACAGCACTTATCGCGCTTGCAGAGGATCTGGGTTTGGTTCCCAATACTCACATGGTGTCTCACAACCATCTGAAACTCCATTTCCAGGAGATCTGACAGTCTTTCAGTCTTCTTGGGCACCAGGCTCACAAGTGGTATACATACATGCATGTAGTCAAACACTCATACAATGCAATACATTGAATAAACCAAAAATATTTTTGAAAGATCTAAATTAATAGTGGAATATAGAAAAAGATTTATTCAATGTGGCCACATTGGAAAGAGAGACAAAGACATCCAACACACTCTCTCCCCCAAGTCTATTTGCCAAGTCCTTAAGTGAGATTAAAGTTTAAACAGTTGGCCAAGGATATGCCACCTTTGGAGTTCTGGTCAAAGTGTGGTCTATCCTCATCCTGTAAAGTGGTCTGTCAAGTTGTTAGAACTGTGAGAAATATCCTGCTGAGGAGTCAAGTCACCCCTTTGGCTAGGGCCTTTCTTTTCTCTCAGAATGAGATTCCTGGAGAAATTCCCATATCTTTGGGCTGCATTGTTTCAGTAGTCTGGTAGATTGAGAGACACAAATGTACCTTTATAACAGCTTTTTGTTTCTGTCAGGCTTGTCACATGGGGACTTGTGGTCCTGCTGACAGCAGTAACAGGACAAATGAGGAATCCAAGATGCAGCCATGAAAAGAAGAAACTGAGCACTCAGAGCTGTATCTGCATAAGGTGCTGTTTACAAATCACATACATAGTGAACCTGTTGTTTAACCTTACTGCGTGCCTTCAGTTCTTCATAAAAAGGCAGCAACCGCCCTCTACTGTTGTCTCAGCAAATGACAGCCTCTCACTATAGGACATGAGCTATGGTGAAGTTCTGTCTCTGCCCAGTGCCCTGTAATCTTGCGATTGTAGTGTCAAAGACAGGGCATGAGATTGGAGTCTTAGTGAACTGGATAGAGTGTTAATGGTTATCTATCACACCCAAGCATGCTCCTGGGCTATGAGTGCCCACACTAATACACACACACACACACACACACACACACACACACACACACACACACACATCCAACACATCCAAATCAACAGACTTAAGACCATGGACTACATTATTTTCACCCTTGGGCTGATGTTCTGGAAACTGCTTTGGAGCTTAGAAAGAAATATTTTTTTCCCCTAACTCTTCAACATTTTAGACTGTTATAATATAAAAATGACCATTTAAAGAAGCGCTGTATATAAATGCAATTTCAGTTTATGGGGCAATGCTTAAAATATTGATACATTCGAAAAATAGAATGTTTAACACTTTTTACTCAGCAGCCAAACAGACACTGTATATATCTTGCTTTATTTGCTGCCAGGTTTTTATTTTTGTTTTGCACACAGATGTGATTATGTGTGTTACATGCCATGGTATTTTATATGACCTTGGTATCATACAGAATTTTTTCCATATGATTATTCTTGTTTAATCATAGTATGATCATACATCCAGATAAAAATAACTAAGCGTTATCTGTTAGGGATGTTGCGTAGCTTCATCCTTTCATGTTGAATGTAATGCTAACATATGTACAGGAATGACTGCTTCCCAGTGGAGTGCAGAAGATGTGCAATGTGTGTATTTTTGTGTGTGTTTCAGGGTAGTGTTTCATGCTAGTCACATGTCAGACCACTAAACTATACCCCCAAATATATTTTTCACTTAATTTGAGGCCGGCATGAATGAATTTATAATCCTAGATGAATTTATAATCCTTTGTAATCCTTCTGCCTCAGCCTCCTAAAGTTTGAAGAATTTGACTGATTTTGCTCAACTTTCAGTTTCTTTGACTTATACCTCTGAAAGCTAGTGTTCTGGCTAGTGTCTAACTCAAGGTCATATATCAAAATCATAACTCAAAGACAATATCAAGATCATAAAAAACACCATGGTATGCAACACACATAATTACAGCTGTGTACAAAACAAAAATAGAAACCTTCCCCTTTAACGATGACTGTTCTTAGAAACATTAATGTCCTTTTCCGTCATGGCAATAAGTCATAATTGGAAGTCACCTCACATGTGTGCACACTTTGTGCATCCAAGTGATGTCATTCTCTCTGCCAGTTTCCCAGCTGCCCAACTTGCAAATCCTTGGCAATCAGTTTTTGTCTTTTGCTTCCCAAGTATCCCTGAGCACTTTCCAAATGTGGGGCACATATATACCACACATGTACTACACAGCTCCTGTTACAGACATCCCAGGGATTACTGCAGTCCCTCTGAAAATTCCCCTTGCCTTCTGTGGTCAGTTTTATGACCCCAGACCTTCTGATCATCAGGGAACTCTGGAAGAGGGGCAGTAGGGTAAACCATAGACAAAAGCCATAGATCTGGGTTCAGCAATTCAGAGATGTGATTTCTTGGTGACCCTTAGTAGCCACCATCACCCCATGCTGGGTATCTGGAATGTGAACTAGATACTCTTCAACACTCCCTTCAATATTTTATGTTATACTAACCTGCTCACACTCAATTTTATGTTTTTTTTTCTTATCTGCACTAATTGGTTTATACTTTTCCTTCACTCCCTTTTCTTTTGAGTTTTTTTAGGAAAGTATTTTAGCATTTTCTCTTAAGTTTATTTAGGGAAGTAAAACATACAATGATAATGTGTATAAATGTGAGAAAGAGAGTGAAGAGCGTGGAGATGGAGAAAGGCAGGGAACAGGGGAGAGGATGTTTGCCTTGGAAGGGCCTGAGGACCACTTTCCTTAGGCTCTTCTTAGGGCAGGCACCATCCTCAGGGAGCACACAGTGGAACTCAAAGAGGTCTGACTGAAGCGATGCAGTCAGAGTGTTGTTGCATGATTTTGGAGATCTAACCATGTGGAAATGTGTCTCAATGTCTGCGTGAAGGATTCTTCCCATGTGCATATTTGGTAGATATGTTCTTGAGGTTGGAATGTATTTCCATGTTTGGCGGTATGTGTTGTGGATGTCAGAGAGGGAAGAAAAATAAAGAACAAATAAGCAGGTTGAAACACACATGCCCTGTTTTTTTTTTTGAAACAGTCTTAAGAGAATCAACTCAACAGAATAAGGACAATTTGGGGGCAAAGACTTCAGAGTCGGTAATGAGGTGGAGCAGGCACCATGCACCCTTGGATGTGACCCACTCAGTGAAAGAAGATAACCCTGCCATAGCTGTGGCTTCCCAAAGTAATAGACACCGAGTGGCCTTGAATACTCTTGTACCAATGTGTCCTGTATGTATATCAGTTACACACACACACACACACACACACACACACACTCCAACCCCCACCCCCAGTCACAAAAATTGGGCATCTTTTAGCTATCAACCTCCTGACCAGCTTTTGCTGTTCTAGTTCCTGCTTCACACTGAGAAAGTAATGACAGTTCAATAAGCCATTGACACACACACACAGTCAGGTATGGAGTTAAAAGGGATTTAATTGGAGAAGAACATTGAGAATTCACTTGTCTCACTCCCTATCCCCCTTAAGATGAATCCTGAGCCATGGGAAGATTAACCACTCAGTGAGACTTTGGGTCCTGTTGAGAGGCTCAGGGACCCTCGAGAATGAGTGTGAGAGACATCTTTTTAGGTGATGGAAAGAGGGAGGGATTAAGACCTATGGTCACAGCATGTGAAGCACAGGGCAATGGTACTCATAAGCAGAATGGAAAGTGGCCTTGGCATCCAGTGATCAGGTCTTCAAGGCATGGCCGTGGACGATATTACTTCTGTTTTGTCTTCTGCTGATATGGTTCTGGAGTGACAGTTGATGGGCATGGCTCAGGAACAACTGGGTGGCAGGGCTCAGGTGCCTTGGGGTGGCAGGGCTCAGGAGCCTTAGGCTGGCAGGGCTCGGGTGCCTTAGGCTGGCAGGGCTCAGGCACCTTAGGCTGGCAAGGTTCAGGCACCTTAGGCTGGCAAGGCTCAGGAACCTTAGGCTGGCAGGGCTCAGGAACCTTAGGCTGGCAGGGCTCTGGAACCTTGGGGTTGCAGGGCTCAGGAACATTGGGGTTGCAGGGCTCCTTGGTTTTGGGGACACAAGGTTCCTGGGGTGGTGGTTGGCAAGGCTGTTTCACCTGATGCTGTTGCAGCTGAGGTGGGGCAGTGCAGGGCTGCTTCTGCTGGTGGGAACTCATGTTTGGATAGCACTCGGTCCTGGGAACAGAAAAGCTGATTTAGTGATTCATTGCAAGAGAAGGTAACTTCAATGTCAAGTAAATTTCATTTCGGGCTTCTTTAGAGGCAAGAGCCCCTCTCCGCACTGACTTCTACACTTGAAAGTAAGACTTGATGTCATAATTTCTGGACCTTTTCAAGAGAATGAGCCAAAGGGTGGTTTACTCTGGTCCATCTCAGTGGGTTCCTTCCTTACTCTCATTCTCCCTGGTCATACTGTATTTCTAACTGAAGATGTTCCAGGACAGGGGTGAAAAGAGCGAAGCAGAACGCCACATGCATATGACAATCTCATGCTAAATCCTATGCCTTTGTGCTAACCAAAAGCATCAGTAATAAAAGAAAAAGCAATAAAATGCCTCAAAAAAGCTGGCTTCTGGGAAGATTGTGAATCCACACACCAGGACATCGGGGAAAGTGGTGCTGCCCAAAGGCAGCAACATACCAACCTCCTTGTGAACTAAAGCACCAAATTGCAGAATGGCTGCACCTGTATAGTCTTGCCTTTTCTAGCCTATGCTCTCAAGTTTCCTGTATTTCTCCATTTCCATCGCTGCTTACCAGATACTCTTCCATCATAGTTCATGGTTCACGCTACCGCTAAGGGGCTGCCTTCGAGCCACGCGTCCTCCCGTACATCCCCTTCCCACAGTGACTCCTTGCACTAGCACTGTCATCTATGCATGGCCTCTCCATTTCACATGTGTCACCCTCTCTGCCAGACTTCTGGTTTGGTAAGCTCTATATTGGCCTGAAAAAAAAATGCTTGGCAGATCCATTTAATGAATTAAATTTCTATATTGAGGTTCCTACCGGTGAGAGCTGCAGTAACTCTGAAAGCTCTCTGGCCCTAAGCCTTAGCCTGTGTCCTCCTGTGAACACTGGCGAGCATCCGAGTGGATCCTTCCTTCCCCCACCCTGACCTCTGATGCCACGGCTGTCTACCAGGGTGGCCGACTGAAACGCCCCCCTTCCGATCCAAACTGTGCTATAGTTTAAGCAGGCAATTCTAGTATTCTCTAACTCTAGGTAGCACCCCACATCAACTCTGTCACAGACATTGGCTTTGTCCAGTTTCCCATAGTGAAAGACAGGGAAGAGTTTCAAACCTGTTGCCAGCAGAGACTTACCTAATGCGCAGAGAAGAGCAGGCTCTGGGTTAGTGTGATCCTGTGTGGAGGCAGTGGCCAGCTGGGCTTTTATAAGGAGGGACATCTCCAGGGGACAGACTTGGCCCAGCTGCTTTGTTTTCATTTCCTACCAGTCGCCCATGACTCACCCTCCTCCCCTAGTTCACCCCCTCTGACTCAGCTTTTGTGATGGAAACCCGCCCAGCTGATATAATGACACTGACGGTCTGACAATGATGTCACCTGGGTTCCCTGTCACCCTCCTCCTCAGGCCCAGGTGTCATGCTTGTGTTGGGAGAGGGTTCATGAGCAGCTGGCCTGGACGAGGTCTGAAGCGGTCCTGACACCTGGTGTCGTTTTTTTAAAGATGGCCCGTCCTTGTGTTCCGTGTGGCAGAACCCTGTGTGCATGTCAGCTGGTAAAGACAGGAGGAAAGCAGGGGCCAGGTGGGTGTTTGCTGTCTCTCAGTGAAGGGTGGGTGTTGGAAATACAGAAGTCATCGATTATCGGCACTGCAAACTGTGTGGATGGTTCAGAACTTTATGTATATTTCTTACATCTTCTCCCACCCCCATGGAACTGTACACATTAAAAATTATTTGCTTATCACCCCCCCAACCCCACCCCTTTCTGGCTGGTCCCTAACCTGGGAAAACCTGCTTTGCTTCCTCACCACACCTTCCCCCCTCTCCCCATAGACTGTTTCTGAAATTTTCAACTGCTAAACCGGATCAGTTTTCCAGGGTAACCTTTCTTCCCACTCCTCCCAGTCAGCTGGCTGTGGCTGCTTCCTCTTTCCTAGCCCAGTTCTTCCCCATACCTGAACCCCTGGAAGCCTTTTGTAATCCCCTTCATCTTAGGGCCAACAATGGAGGTTTGAATGGCTCTGTGAGGAGCCAGAAAGAGGCCTGCCTTGTGGGGAGCCCTCAGCTGTTACCAAGGTGGAACTATGAAGTAAGAATAAGGCTGCTAGATATTTGCAAGGCTCTGGGGATAAACCATAGATGTTTCTAGATCTGCCAAAGGTAGGAGGACCATGAATTAGAACAGGGAGAAGTAAGATAGACAAAAGTCTCAGAGACTCTCTTACGCCAGCAATCCCAGTGGTGAAAAGTGACTTAGTGTCTCCCTCACAGGGGTTTCACATTTACCACGGAAAGTGGCTTCATCTGCAGAGAGCCCCTGGGCCAGAAATGACTGATGGAAAAGACACTCTGTTAATACTTGTTAATGAGGAAGAAGCACATACCACCAAGGGAACAACATTAGCTTGAACAGGCACGGAACTGGTCCTCAAGAGCCCTCCAGAGGTATTGGTTCACAGAAGGTAGGAAAATGCTACAGTTCATGAAGCCTCCAGCCTGTCAGAGTCTGAGAGAGAAAGCAAAGGGCCATTATGCTAAAATGGTAGTTCCAGGTTCATTTATTTAATCTGTATAAGTGTTTTGCCTGCGTGTATGTATGTGCATGAAATGTAGACAGGGAACATGGAGATCAGAAAAAGGTGGCAGAGTCCATGGAACTTGAGTTAGGGATGGTTATGAGTGACCATGTGGGTGCTAGGAACTGAACCCAGGTCCTCTTCAAGAACATCAAGTGTTCCTAATCATTGAGTCATCTCTCCAGCCCCTAAAAAG
>CABHPQ010162900.1:24210-42074 GCA_902168405.1 Peromyscus aztecus | reverse complement strand
GGGGGGGGGGAGGGCTGGAGATTGCTCAAGATGGCTCAGATTGCTGCTCCCCTAGAGAACCAGGTTTGGTTCCTAGCACCCATTTCAGGAAGCTCACAACCACCTATAACTCTAGCTACAGAGTATCTGACGCTCTCTTCAGACCTTCATGGGTGCCTGTACTCACGTGCATGCACGAGTGCACATGCATGATAAAAATAAATCTTTTTAAGTAACAACAACCACAAAAGAGGTAAAGCAGAGATTTCAGTCTCTTCTGGAAGCAAATCCAACTCTGCCCAACCCAGGGGCTTTTTTTTCTGAATAGTGTGTGTTCATTCATCCGTAATAACAAACAGTGGCATGTCTTTGGTTTCCATAGCAACCACTTAATAAGTTAGAGTTTCCCTAGCCTTTCAAGATGTCGGCACTTTTCTAGTTGGTTTATTTGTTCAACAAACTAGTGCTGAGCCGGGCGGTGGTGGCGCACACCTTTAATCCCAGCACTCGGGAGGCAGAGGAAGGGGGATCTCTGTGAGTTCAAGGCCAGCCTGGTCTACAGAGTGAGTTCCAGGACAGCCTGGGCTGTTACACAGAGAAACCTTATCTTGAAAAAACAAAAACAAACACAAACACACACATACACATACAAAAAACCAAACTAGTGCTGAGTGGCAAGCACCACCCAGGAGCCAGCCTGCCAGGTCTCATGTTGGTCATGCAACCTGAGACAAGTTTATTGTTGTCTCTGAGCTCTGGCCTTGGTATGTGCACCTCATAGAATTGTCAAGAAACGCCCCTATACTGGAAAGCATGGAAAACAAGGTTGGGCCCTTTGAGCATTCCATTGATGTGAGCTGTCAGGCTCTAGGTTGTTGCTCTGGGGAACTTTCTTCTTGTACACAGGATGTCAAGCCAGCTCATAGTATTACTGATATTCTTATTAAACTAAATTTTGTACATACTTAAAAACTAATTTAGAACTATTACGTATTTGTGTGTGGGTATGTGCATCTGAGTACAGATGTCCTTGAAGGCCAGAAGAGGGCATCACATCACCCAGAGCTGGAGTTAGAAAGGGTGTGAGCCTTCTGATGTGGGTTCTGGGAACTGAACTCAAGTCTTCTGCAAGAGTAGTACATGCTCTTGACCAATGAGCCATCTCTCCAGCTCCTGGGGGTCAGAAGTATTGACTGGAAAGTTCGGGTCTATCTTTATTCCTCACTTCAGGACTTAGAGACGGTGGTAGTGTACATGTTAGCAAAGCTGTGAGCCAAGTCAGGGAGTAATTACTGTAATCTCAGTACTTGGGAGGTTGAGCTGGGAGGATAGATGTGAGTTTGAGGCTCTAACCGGGTTACAGCAACAGCAAACAACACCGAAGACAGACAGACCGACAAAAATCTGAGTGCTTCAACCATGTGTTAAAAGTGTGTAGCAGGCTGGGGAGATAGTTCGGTGGGTAAAGGAGCTTGCAAGTCTGAAGACCTGAGTTTGACCCCCCACAATACACACTGATAATAATAATAAATACAATGTTTAGATGTCCAAATACTCTCTTCTGGTTATTACCGGTCTTGGTGCCTTTCAGGTGTGATCTTGTTTTTTAGCCACTTGGTGTACTGTATGAAGGAGTCACACCCTGCTAGAAGGTGTTCAAACAGTTTCCTATTACAGGGCATTGAAGCTTTTTGTGACAATTTACTCCTCCTAACAATGGTGCATTAAGCCTGCTTGCAAACAAATAAAAATATCCTATTTCCGTTTACCCGCACCATGAATTGCTTTTTAGAACATAATGTGTTTTATCCCAATGTTTTCATACATATATTACTAACCTTTGCTCATATTCACCCCTGCCCACTGCTCTCGCCCATCTGCCCACCTTCCTTTTCCTGCTTCCAGCCCCCAACTGTGAATTCTTGGAAGTGGAGTTGCTGATGCAAACTTCTTGGGTTTGATTTTAACCAGGTATGTCCAGCTTGGTCTCCAAGACAGAGTTGCCGGAGGAGGCTGGCAGGGGAGCTATAAGCTGTTGGGCCTATTCAAACTGAAACTCTTCATTTTTTACTATGAATTCAATCCTGCTCCTGTTCCTCAGGAGGCTGAGGCAGAAAGACTGGCATTTGCCATAGACTACATATCAGGATTTTGTTGTTGATTTGGATTTTCTGAGAGAGGGTGTCACACAGTCCAGGCTGGTCATGAATTTGTCATCCTACTGCCTTGGCCTCTGAAGTATTCTGATTATCGGCATGTGGCACCCATAACTGATTTTATGTAGCAAAGTTTGAGGCCAGCCTGGACTATATAGTGAGATCCTGTCTCAAAAAATTAAAATTAGATACAAAATTAGAACTTTTCTTGTAAAGAGCTCTGATTTTGTTGGGAATGTGCCCATAGATTTCTAGGCAGTGAATTCCCAAGGTCCTGTCTCTAGCATTTGGCATTCACAGAAATTTCTGGCGTTCAAGGCAAAATCCTGCATGTTCCTATCTCTCCCCTGTCTCCTACACCAACGGTGTCTGGTTTCCCGGCCTTTGCTGTCTCGGTTCTTTCTTGACTTTTGGGGTAAATATTTAGAGAGTTGGTGCTCTTCTGGCACTCTGGTGCTCTTCTGGCACTCTTGCCTTTGATGCGGAGGGCACAGGGTTCTGATTGGAGGAGGCCTCTAAAAGTCAGTCCCAGTGAAGGTCCAAAGCCAGACAGTTAGTGTCTGCCCGCCCAGCAGAGCCCCATGCCTCTCCAGCCCTTCCAGGACAGTTGCCGGCCCTCCTTCTGCCTCGAGTGCGCTTGGCTATGGACATGAAACTTAAGGCTGATTTCCTTTTAGGGATAATTGTGCAGCCAACCAGCAGCAGAAAACCCAGTGACAAAGATAATGAATGACATCCAGGGCCTTGGGAAGGAGTGGGGAGGAGCAGGGCAGAGTGACTCATGAGCCACTGCATCCTCCCAGAACATTCCGAGAACTGCCTTCCTGCTGAGCTCACACCCTGAGAACATCCTACCAAGGGGAGGCAGGCAAGCTGCTGAGTATTAGCTTCTCAGAGGGGGCCAGAGATATGCCCTGGATGAAACAGCCCTGGGTTTGAATTTTGGTCTGATCTCTCGAATAGGTTAGCAACCCTGGCTGCTCTGGGAAGGATACACACCATGCTTCAGCTCTTAAGAAACTTGCAGCCTAGCCTCTAGGGACTGGTCTTCTGTGCCCAATGCACTGGAGAGACACAGATCTAATAGCTGGCTGGCCCTGGCCATGTCACTTGTTTCTTTGAATGTCAGTTTTCCCATCTACCAAATGGGGATAAAGAGACTTTGGAGCGACTAAAGAAGTACTGAGTGGATATGTATCATTTGACATGAGCACAGCCATGTCAAGGACCCCAATGTCTCAGACCCATGGGAGTGGAAAAGCCTTCCCTGGGTGATGCTCTGAGGGATGGCAGAGCCTTCCCTGGGTGATGATGCTCTGAGGGATGGCAGAGCCTTCCCTGGGTGATGATGCTCTGAGGGATGGCAGAGCCTTCTCCTGGCCGATGTGTGGGTGTTGATAGTAGCTACAGAAAATGCCCATGGTAGCTTGTCCCAGCTCCCAGGGTTATGGCCTGAAGACTGCTCCCCTACACAGTCTTCTGCAGAGACTAGCTAAACCTGCCTCCCTGTTCAGCTGTATATAATAAACATGCTGTGCTTCCAGGATGCTGAGCTTCTCCATCAGAGAGCCCAGTCCACCTGACCCCAGCTTTTCTCTGTATGCGTGTGTCATTCTTCATTACCTCACCACCCCTAGTCTGGGTCCGAGGACCCAAGCCATGCAAGGATGGAGCAGAGTGACCTCTAACACAGCTAATAATGAATTCATGTCTGGGGCTTGGCACAACACCTGGTGCACAAAAGAATGCTTGCCGTTACCTTGCTGTTATTTCTGCCTTTCCTTTTGACCCATTGGTGACTGTGGCTTCACCCTGCCCCACAGTTTGGAATATTATTATAGACAGCTTGCAGAATCCGCAGTTATATATAATATGTATTACATAGAGAGATAGACTCATTTAATCCCATTAAATCCAATGACTAGTCTGAGGTAGGTTTTGCTATTTTTATTACGTTTATTTATTCTATGTGTATGCATGCGTAAGGAGGACAGCTTACAGGGGTCAGTTCTCACCTTCTACCAGGTAGGTCCAGGGGACCAAACTCAGGTCATCAGGCTCGGTGGCAAGCTCCTTTACCGGATGTGCCACTTTGCTGGCCTCAAGGCTTTGTTTTTATCTCCTTTTGTGTACTGGGTTACGGAGCTCACTGTAAATGCTGGGGCCAGGTCATCAACTCTAGAACCTACTTTCCCCTAACCATTAAGTTATACTGCCTCTCAGCATATCTATACATCTCCATAGGAAAGTTTCCAAATACAAACCAGTAAAGGAAATTTTTTCTTGTTTTCTTATATCAAAAAAGCCAACTGTTATTTTTCTCATGGTAGCAGGATAACATGAAAACACAGAACTGTATGGAGGAGGAGTCTGTGCAGATTGACTTGGGGCAGCTTTGCAGTTCCCGCTCTTTGTGGACCAGATGTCCTGAGTATGTGCTTGTTCCACAGCTTGGTTTCCTGGGACAACAGTCAACCTGGTTTGTACCCAACTCAATCAGATGAGTCCCAAGTGTGAGTGTGTGGATGCCACAGCAAAGCCAGGTTGCCAGAGTTCCTACTTACTCACTATAAAATTCTTTTCTTATCTGTCAAGGCTTCCTAACAGACAGCTCACAGGCAAGGTCTGTGCACAGCCTGAGTCACTGTGACAGAAACAATCACAGTTGGCACTTAGCATATTCAGCTCCAGTATTTTCCCATGGGTTTTGCTACTGTAGTTTTTTTTTTCTTTTTTTTTCCATCTAAATACACATTTCTATGATTTTTCCTCTTGGCATTTTCTGTTACCATGCTCCTGTGAATAGGAGTATAACTTTTTATGACTAATGGAATAATATTCTACCTGGAAGACATACTGTAGCTTGCCAACTGCTCCTTCAGTAGCTGAGTTTCCAGGTTATTTGCCATTACAGAAATATTATGGTATATTTTTGCTTGTAGAAATACTTTTCTCATATGTAGAGTAGATTTGCTTCTGTAGAGTAGATTTCATGTGATGGAATTACTGAGTTAAAATTGTGAAATTAGAAAATCCCCCCTTCTCTGGTGGTGTTTTTTTTGTTTTTGTTTTTTAAACAATCTTACTATAAACCCCAAACTGACTTTGAATCAAGATCCTTCTGTCCTAGACTCCCAACTACTTGAATTGCCATCATGCCTGGTTTAGTTTTGGGAGCCTAGGCTAGTTTAAAATTGTTTTGTAGCTGAAGCTGACCTTGAACTTCTGCCTCTACCCCCTGAGTACTGGTGATATAGGCATGCACCACCACGCCTGGCTCATAACCTTTCTTGAGCTAAATTTCTGGGCTGCTGGTGTGTCTCCATCAGAGTGCATGGTCCATCTGATCCCAGCTTTTCTGTGTGTGTACCTGTCATTTCTTCATTCCCTGTCACCCTAGTCAGCTCAGTCCCTAAACTGTACAGGTTGTGGCACTTTACCCTCTGGGCCATTTCCCCCAGCCTCTGGCTCATACATTCCTCACAGATATCAACAAATTATTTTCTAAAATGTATGTGGCATGCTTGCTTCTGCAGCTCTCTACCAGAGTGTGTCCTTTCTGCCTTTGTTCCTAAAGTTTATTTCATGGAAACAGTCTTAATTGCTTTCATTGGCATTTCTTTGATGACCAGTAAGGTGAACATTTTCTATTCTTATAATCATTTCTGTTTCCTTTTTACTCAGTTGGGCACTAGAATTAAAAAAAAACCTTATGACTTTGGCTGGGCAGTGATAGCACATGCCTTTAATCCCAGCACTCAGGAGGCAGAGGCAGGTAGATCTCTGTGAGTTCCAGGACAGTCTGGTCTACACAGTGAGTTCCAGGCCAGCCAGGACTACACAGAGAAACCATCTCAAAAAACAAACAAAAAAACTTATGACTTTGAACAAATTTCAGAGTACCTCAAAACCAAGTAATGCTAGACACAAAGTCTCTGCATAGTGATGTCCGTTACTACCAGAACCTGTGTCCTCTCCTTGTCCCTTGCAGCATGTCCTTCCCAGTGGCTCTAAGGCCATCAGTGGGGCCTCCTTTTATGACCTTTATAGTTGTTTGTTGTATGATATTTTGTTTGTGTTCTGACAAATAAAGCTTGCTTGGAGACCAGTGATCAGAGCTAGCCACTAGTTAACCATAGAGGCTAGGCAGTGGTGGCATATACCTTTAATCCCAGCACTTGGGAGGAGGAAGCAGGAAGATCAGGAATTCAAGGCCGCCCTGGGCTACACAAGATTGAACTAGTCTAAAAGAGAAATAGAGCCCAGCAGTAGTAGCGGTGCACGCCTTTGATCCTAGCATCACTTGGGATCTCATGTCTTTAATCCTAGCATCACTTGGGATCCCATGCCTTTGATCCTAGCACTTGGGAGGCGTACGCCTTTAATCCCGGGTAATGGAGACAGGAATATAAGGCAGGTGGAGACCGAATCTCGGCCCATTCGGTTTGAGAATTCTTAGAGACAGGATCTCTCCTCTTTTGGTCTGAGGATTCGTAAAAGTAAGACTCTCTGGTGACTGGCTGTTCTGCTTCTCTGGTCTTTTGACTTTCACCCTCGGTATCTGACTCTGGATTTTTATGGTTAAGACTAATTAGGACAATGCTTCAGTTGTTGTGTTTAGAGACCCCTCCCTCTAGCCCTCTCTCCCTCCTCCATCTGTCCCTCCCTCCCTCGCATTGGTGGAACCCAGGCCCTCACTTGTGCTGGGCAAGTGCTCTACCCATGAGCTATAGCCTTAGCACTGCTCCTTGTCCTCCTCATCTGTAAGGCAACAAGCTCCAGGGACTTCAGCTGAGTATTTCCAGTGATTTCCTCAGCCATCCTCCTCCCCCTCTCACTTAGGGGATTTGACCTTTTTAAAAAAAAAAAAAAAACAGCTCTAATGAGTCTGTTTTTGTGCCTACTTCTCAGTTGACATTTCTGATGTCATGTATGAAGAACATTTGAAAACTGGGTGGTTTGGGAAATTCTAAGTGACTTCTGTGTGTTCTGCTTGTGGGGAGGGCAGAGAGAGGCTTGGGGAGGCTCTTGAGCTGCGGTGGAATCCAGCAATATATGTTGACCTCAATGTTGAGTATATGTTGCCATAAGAATTTTTGTGGAAGATTTACTTGCTCTTTAATAATTCAAAAAACTATTTGTTAATAAGACATGATTTCTCAGTGTGCCCCAAGCACAAATAGAGCGAATGTGCAGGCCAGTGGCAGGGTGTAGCTGGGACTGGGGACCCAGCATACCAGTGCACCCACGCCCACCTTGGAAAGCCTCCTATCCCCCTCCCAGGGGACCCAGCATACCAGTGCACCCACGCCCACCTTGGAAAGCCTCTTATCCCCCTCCCTAGACTGGTAGACATTTTTATTTAATATTATTTTTATTATTTTAATTGCTTGCATGTGTGTGTGTGTGTGTGTGTAGCCAGGGGACACCGTGAGTGTCATTCCTTGGGTGCCATTCCCTTGTTTGCTAGCTGCCTCTTGCTGTTCAGAAGAAGAGGTTTTTATATGCACATTTCCTGTGGTTTATACACTAAGCAGCATCTTAGAAAACAGGGTTTAGGTGTCCAGGCTCATTTCCACAGATACACACATTCCTTCCTCTCACTAAACAACTTCTCCTGCTGAGGGTCTGTTTGGGTTTATGATGCCAGCTGGCCCAGAGCTGGCTTCAGGGTTGGTGGCATGGTCTCTAATGACACCTTGCAACTGGACATCATCAACATGTTCATCTGAAATAGACACAGAGTGATCTGTGTCCTTCCCCGTCCTTCATAAATGCATGGTTTCATTTGACAGAAATGGCCTCAGTTGACAGTGTGTACAAACCTAGCACCATACATAGTTCCCGTCCATTCCTGAGCCATTTCAGTTTTTGGTATAATTATCTGTTCGAGCAACAAGCCCGCTAGCCCACCATGTGATATGGTCCTGGATCTTGGAGAGGAAGGTTGCCAGCACCTCAGTAGTGTGGCCTTTGTTTATTCTGACCATTCATTTCTTGGGCAAACACCAGATGTTCTTGAAGGCTGCATTGCCATGGGTTCTTAGGTGGGCAGGTGACAGCAGCAACTCCAGGTTGCTGGGTCAGAGGGCTCATGAGCTGGGGAGCCCAGCCCATCTGTTCCAGGGGCACTGGTACAGGGACTCCACTCGCTGAGGATGACTGAGAGCATCAGCCCCAGGGTTTTATCCTAAAGGGACCTGAGAACCCAGTAGGTCTGGGTGGAATGGAGGAGTGAGAAGGACTGCCTTGGGTGTACACAGAGACAGGACTCCCAAGTGGGAAGCAGTGGGTGCTTCCGAGTGTCCTGCAGTTGGGCCATCCTTCTGGGCATGGGGTTGGCAGCTGGCCACGGTCTTGTGCCGGTAATTAGATGGGGACTAGAGAGGCGGTTGCCAGTGGAAAGTGGGCTCTGAATTTGGAGCACTTGGGCCGTGTGGGTGGCCCTGCTCACTTGCAGCTGTGAGGCTTGAGTCACCAGTGCCACCCCAGGATGCTTGGGACACACTGCAGAGCCCAGAAAGCCTTTGGTCCTGGCACGTGACCTTGACCATCATCCTCATCCTTTCTAGAGCCTAACGAGCCATTGTGTACAGTCATTGGGGAAGGCTATGAAAGGCAAGGAGCAGGCCCTGTAATGTAATGACATGGTTCTCCCACTGACCATATGGGAACAGTCATAAAAATCACTCACATGTGTCTCATTTTACAGTTTACAGAGGGAGGCATTTGGGTTGTGTCAACTACCAGCTGGGCAGCCTGGTGCTACTTCTAGCCTTGGTGGCCTCAGTCTCCTCATTTGGAAAACAGAAGTCACTTTGTTGTACCTGTCCATGGGCTTTTCTTCTGGGCAAGAAAGAAGGGGCAGGAGACAGAATGGGATAAAAAGGAGGAAAGTGGAGCTTGGCAGATAGGGAGAAAAGACAGAGGAAGACTGCCGGCTGGGTAGCAGGTGAGATATGAGGAAGGGCCTTTACTTCTCCACGTTGTCTGAAACCTCGGGAGAACCTTTTAGTAGACATTGAAATTGCCGCATTGCATACAGGCCATGTTGTGATGATATTATTATTACTATTACTATTACTATTATTATTATTATTATTTGTTTTTTTGAGACAGGATTTCTCTGTGTAACTTTGCACCTTTCCTAGAACTCACTCTGTAGCCCAGGCTGGCCTCGAACTCACAGAGATCCGCCTGCCTCTGCCTCCCAAATGCTGGGATTAAAGGCGTGTGCCACTGCCTCCCCGTGTGTGATACTTCTTTCTACCTGCAAAAGTAGCATATTTCTAGGAAGAAGTTTAGAAAAAATTAAATATAAAGAAAGATAATAATAAATAATAATACATAATACATAATAATAAAATATACCTCAGTCCTTTTTACACTGTTAATTTAGGATGTTTTTTTCTCTTGTTGCTTATGCATCTACTTTAAATATTTGAGTAGTATAATTTAAATTACAGAGTTAGAGTCCCCCTGCATGTTCAGTCCTGGGACACAAGGGTATTTATGCATTCATTCATGTGCCTTTAGCTTTGTGGGCTCAAACTGCAGGCCAGCCAAGATTCTCCAGAGAAACAGGTCATCGGGGCACATGTATGAAGAGATTTTCTTCTCAGAAGCTGGTTTGGGTAATGTAAGATTGACAGGTTAAAATGTCTGGAGGGTGGTCACCCCACCGGGCCAGAAGCACTGAAAAGTTCCAGCAGTATCGAGGTGCAGATCCCTCTTCTCTGAGGGGTCTAATTCTACTCTGTGGGACTTGAAGAGATTGACTGGATCAAGTCCAGCCTCATTGTGGAAGCAGCGTCTGCTGTTTAAGTCAACTAATCTAGATGTTGCTCACATCACAGCAATGCCTAGGTCCCATCTGATTCAATACCTGGGGGCTAGAGCCTAGCCAAGTTGGCACATGAAACTGGCCATCACAGTACTGCACACCCCGAATGTGTGTGGGAGTGGGATGTGTGCGTGCATGTTTGCTTGTGTGAGTGTGTGTGTGTGTGTGTGTGTGTGTGTGTGAGAGAGAGAGAGAGAGAGAGAGAGAGAGTGAGAGAGAGTTGACTCCTTCAAGTTGTCCTCTGACCTTCCCATGCAATCTGTACCATACATGTTCCCCACCAACACCTCTCTCTCACTCTCTCTCTCTCTCTCTCTCTCTCTGTTGTCTGTCTGTATGTCTGTGTGTGTGTGTGTGTGTGTGTGTGTGTGTGTGTGTGTGTGTGAGAGAGAGAGAGAGAGAGAGAGAGAGAGAGAGGGGTCAGGTATCTTCCTCAGTCACTTTCCATTTTACATGTTGAGGCAGGGTCTCCCTGAACCCACAACTGTCGTTTAGACTGATCTGACTAGCCAGCTTATTCCTGGGCTTCCTGTCTCCTCCTTGTGCACAGTGATTATGGTTTCGACTACCGTGTCCACCTAGCTTTTCTGTGAGCTTTAGGGATCCAGGCTCAGGTCCTCATGCCTGCGTGACCAGCACTTCACCCACTGAGCCACCATCTCCCCAGGACAACCTCCAGTTCGTGTTTCAATTTGTTCCTTTGCACATCATGAACATTTCCCCCAGGACACTATTAATTCTAAATGAATTTGACATTGACTGACACTTTCATAATGTCTCGGTGCCTAAAGGCTTTATGTGACAGATTTGCAAAGTTCCATGTTGTTGGCCGTTGAAGTTGTGTCTGTTTTTCATGATAAACACAACGTTGGTATCAAATGCCTTTGAATGCTCCTTTTTCATTCGTTCATTATGGTTCCTAGAATACAGTTATTAACATAGAATTACTGAAGTTTCGAGGATTTTTAAGCTCTTCATCTGCTTGCCGAGTTCTCTCTGGGTTATTGTTTCTCTTGGTGAGTATACAAGACCAACCCCGTCCCTGTCACTTGGTAACTGATGTCTTGGAACTCACTCTGAAATCAGTCTGCATTTTAGCAAGATCCACAGTGATGTGCGTGTGCACTCAAGTTTTTTAATGTGTTTTTTTTAATTAAAATGCAATTATATCATTTCCACCCTCTCTCCCTCCAATCCCTCCAACTCCCGTTCTTGTTCCCTCTCAAATTCATGGCTCTTTTTTTTATTATTAGTGCCAACATGTACATTAAAGTTTAAGAGGAAAATTCTTCCCAATTTTCAGCCCAGCCAGAAGTACATATAGAGGCTTGTTTAGCTGCATCCTCATTAAAACTGGATGCTCTTGGTTTCCCTTTTCTCTCTGTTTTTGTTGTTGCTGCTATTGGTGTTGCTAATGTTGTTGTTATTGAGATGTGATCTCACTCTGTAGCTCAGGCTGGCCTGGAACTCATGATCCTCCTGCCTCAGCCTCCTCAGTGCTGCGATTACAGGTCTGTGCTGCCATACCTGGTTCATTATTATCTTTCACCTTTACTAATTCACTGACCAAAAAAATTCTATTCTATTCTTTTGATCTTAATTTTACTAGAGAAGTTCAGTGAGGAAAAGAAAAACAAAGTTTGTTTTGTGTTTTCTTTACCCATAGCCACGTTGTAAATCGTTTCTGATGTATTATGTGATTGGTCCCGCAGAGCACATAGCTTTCCAGTCTTGTCCAGCTAAAGAAGATCTTATTTAGTTGATGATAACTTGCTTGCTGCTGAGAAGGTCTCGTCCTGTCTGAAATCAAATTTTACTCTCCCATTCTGTCCTGTTTGCCTGCTTCCCCCGCGCTCAGCCTGCCTATGGCTCAGGTGTCTACACCTGCGGGGGTCACTTTTCCTCAGCTTCCTCCTCCTCTATCTTAGGCCATTTGGGCTATCTTAACAAAAAATGCCCTAGACTAAGTGGCTTAGATACAGAAATTAATTTCTTTTACAGTTTTAGAGGTTGGGTGGTCCACCATCAATATGTCTGCCGGCTTGGTGTCTGCTCTTCCTCACAGATAGTGCCAGCTCCAGGTGTCCACATATGGTGGGGGGCGTGATGGGTCTCATGGGGCTCATTAGAAAGGGCACTCATCCCTCTTGTGGAGGCTCCAGCCTCGTGACTCATTCCCTTCTCTATCACATCACTCTGGGCAAGGTTTTAAGACACAAGCATTCACCCAGAACTTCCTGTGGTCCATATTTTCAGCCTGGCATGGGAAGGGGTGGAGAGAAGGGACAGAAGTCCTCTTGAGTTGGTGTCATGGTCACACTCTCTGGCCATTGTGGGCTTGCAGGATCACGGCAGGGAATCTTTGAAGAGTTCTTCCCTGCAGGTAGCTCTTAGCTCACTAGGTTGGGCTTCAGCTGGGCTCTAGTCAGACATTGAAACTGCAGCCTCCATGGCTGTGTGCAGCACAGTAGAGCAGCGTCGTTTTAACTTTCACACAGCCCCAACGTTCTGACATTTAAAATGTGCAAGACTGGAACATGGCGAAGGGTGACTGCTTGGAGGTTCCAGAAGCTTCAGGTCCCCATCAGATGTCTTGGAAAAGCAAGAGTGTGTGTGATACAGCTTTCTACTGCAGACGTCCTGGGTGAACCCGAGGCTGAGGAGAGGGCCGGGTCTGTGGGTTGTTGTTCTTTGGAATCGAATCATTGAGGAGATAAACCATGGAAGGATATTTTAACATGTTTCCTTTAAAACATGCTCAATAAATAAAGAATTCCTCCCAGCCAGCTCTCCGGGATGCTTTCTGAGGTCAGGAAACTGTAAACACTCCCCTTAGGGCTGTGGGAGAGGCTGGGAGACTCAGCTCAGTTTCAGTTCTCTTCTTACACCGCCCAGGTGTGCCCAGCTGCTCAGTCTCCAAGTGTTAGAGTCAACCCTGTGTCACCCTCAGGGCCTTAGACAGAGCTCCTGTGGGACTTTAAGGTGCAGAGGCATTTGATGGCCTGAGGTCTTTTGTCACACTCTGCTTGATAAGGAATAGATTTGACTGACTTTCAATCCATGCTGCCTTCTGCCAACAGAAGAGAAAAATGTATCACTAAATCACTAGGCTTTCTGTGCTCAAGAACCTGCCATCACACACACACACACACACACACACACACACACACACACACACACACACACACTTTTTTTTAAGACAGGGTCTCAGTATGTAGCTCAGGCCGGTTCAGACTTAGTCCTCCTGCCCTCACTTCCTGTGTGCTGGGTGCTGGGTCCCTGGTATGCACTACCATGCCCAACCTACCCCATCCTTTTGTGTGTCTATGAATGTGGGGGGGGGGGTCATGTGTCTATGGACGTAAGTACACATGTGTGTATGGAGGTCAGAGGTCAACCTTGAGTGATGTACCTTAGATGTCATTCATCTTGTTCTTTTGAGACAAGGGCTCTAATGGGGGTCTGGGGCCTTCCCAGTAAGCTAGGCTGGTTGTCTAGTGAGCCTCAGGGATCTGCCTGTCTCTGCCTCACTGGGTGCTGGCATTACAAGCACACTACCACACCCAGAGCCCCAGATTGAACTCTGGTCCACCAGCTTGCACTACCCACTGAGCCATCTCATCTCCCCAACTCTCCATCCTTTAAAGATGATTTAAGATGAAGCGTGCATTTTTCCCTGGACACCCCCACCCCGGCCCACAACTTATTTTGCTTCTTCTGCTAATTGTCTCTCCAACTTGTGTCTCACCCCTTCTAGAGTCTACGCCTTTGCTTAGGCTCAGTCCACCCCCTCCCCTACTCCGTTATGCTCTCCTGAGCACACCTGGTCCTGAGCTCCCCCTGCCACAGCAGTGAACCCTGCATCTCTGGCCTCCCACTGCCTCTGATTGGCTCATGTTTTGGATCGCTTTCCCAAACTTGATTGAGAATTCCTGGTTTGCAGTGACCACATCCTTTCCTCAGCCTTCTGGCTGAGCATAGAGACCACAGTGATTCTGACGATGAGTGGGGGTCTGCTCTCTCACTCTTTCTCCCACTGTGCTTCCAGAGCAGAGGACCACTCAAAGCCAGACCCATCCTCCCTTCTCTGCATCTCGCAGCCACATTCTCTGATCCAGAAGTCAGAGCGTGGGGCCAGTGAGGTGTCGGATGGAGGGTAAAGGTGCTCGTCTCCAAGCCTGATGACCTGAGTTTGATCCCCGGGATCCACATGATGGAAGGAGAACACTGACTCAGCAGATTGTCCTCTGACCTGCCCATGAGCGCTGTACCAAGTCTGTGCCCCTACACATGCACACAAAGAAATACTGATGTGATTTTAAAAGTCCAGAAGTCAAGCATGGTTCCTATGTCTTAAGTGAGAGACTCTGGAAAGCAGGCCACCTCTCTCCTCACTTACATGTTTCATTTTGTTCTATTCACAAGTGTTTAGAGAGCAACAGCTATATGCCAGGCCTCATTTTTAGAAGTTAGACATCCAGCTTTGAATAGGGCAGACCAGGTCTCTGGTCCTCATAAATGAGATAGGCATGATTAGACTTGTCAACAGTGGTGGCTTGGTGGGGAGAGTGCTGGGGACCAGCTAAGATGGCTGAAGAAGGCCTCTCTAAGGATGCAACATGTGACCCCAGACCTAGGTAAAGAGTTGGGACTATTTTGTGAGAATCTTGGGGATGAATGTCCCAAACATTCCAGGCACAGACACAAGATTACCAGGAACCAAAAGGTGACAACATGGAGGTGCTAGGGAGACAAGTGAGAGGTGAGCTGGGGCTGAAATCCCTGGAGAGGAGGCAGGAAAGCAGGGGTCTGAGCAGGGGAGTGTTGTGCTCTGAATATTAGCTATGAGTGGTGTCTATTTCATTGACCTTGACTACAGTTAAATACAGTTACTGAATGTGAGCTGTGGAGCCAGGTTTGATGAGTTGATGACTTCTGAAGACAGGATGGTTATTCCTGTAATTTGACCTTAAATGGTCAGATGTAGGGTCAGAAAGTTGACTCAGGTAAAGGTGCCTGCCACCAAGCCTAACAATCTCACTTCCACCCTTGGAGCCCACATGGTGGAAGAGAAAGAACTGACTCTTAAAAGTTGTCCTCTGATCTCTACATGCGCGCCATGGCAAACACATGCGCGCGCACGCACACACACACACACACACACACACACACACACACTAAATAAATTAATAAACAAATAAATAATGTGATTTTTTAATTTAAAAAGATGAGAATGTGGTAGGTGGCATACAGGGTCGACACCCTTAAGAGCTTGTGGGTTGAAGGCCTGACCTCCAGCTGGCCGTGCTGCTGAGGTGTGATTGAATTCCCAGGGCCCCTTCATCAGTGGAGAAGTTCATCCGCTTTTGAGTTCATAGCAATGGACTGTTGAGAAGTGGGCCTAGGTGGAGGAAGTATCCCTGATGTGCCTCTGAAGGGCCTCTTATCTCCAGCATGCCCTCCCTGACATGTAGTCAGCAGTGCCAGGATGCTCTGTCTTCACACAGGTCCCAAAGTGATGGAGTTCCTGTCATGGGCTGAAAACTGTGACACCAAAAATCAGATCCATCTTTTCTTCCTGTTTTTTACAGACAGGGTCTCTCAACAGAGTCCTGGCTGGCCTGGAACTCACAGAGATCCGCCTGCCTCTGCTTCCCAAGTGCTGGGATTAAAGGCATGTGCCTCAATCTTCCACTTTTTTTTTCAACTGCTTCTCATGGGTGATGAGAAGCTAGGACAGTCTGCTAAAGAGTGGGACCTCCAAATTCCACACCTTCATCCCTAGGGCCTGCAAATATGTTACCTTCCATGACAGGGGAAATTAACAGTAAAAGTAGATTTATCGTTATGGTAATCAGTCAGCCGACCATAAAATGAAGAAGTGACCCTGAATCATCCAGGTGGGCCTGCATACTGGCAAAGGACCTTAAAAGTAGAAGAGAGGGGCCAGGAAAGAGCTAGAGGGAAGTGTGACCAGGGACAAGAGGCCAGAGAAGTGTGACGTGACAGGTTGTGGACACCAGGTGAGGGGCCTTGAGCTAAGCAGTGTTGGAGGTCATTAGCTCCTGGAAAAGGGAAGAGCAGGGATTCTCCTCAGAGTCTCCAGAAGGGACCATGGCCCAGGGAGACCCATTGTGACTTCTGACCTCCACTGTTGTGAAATAATCAATGTGCCTTGTTTTAAGTCACTAAATATGTGTTAATTGGTTGCAGCAGCAAGGAGAATAACAAACAACATTTTTGTACCAAATATCCTTAACTGTAGTACATTCCAGTGTGACTTCTGACCTAGAAATTTTAAGTCTCTCTTTTGCCAGGTGTAGTGGTAGGTGTTTTAAATCCTAGCACTTGGGAAGCAGAAGCAGATAGATCTCTGTGAGTTTGGGGCCAGCCTGATCTACATAGTGAGTTCTAGGCTAGCTAGGATTACATGGTGAGAAACTATCTCAGAGAGAGAGAGAGAGAGAGAGAGAGAGAGAGAGAGAGAGAGAGAGAAGAAAACGAAATCTCTTTATGTTTCACACAGCCAAACGACGTCATGCCTTTGGAGAAGTGATTGGAGGGGACTTGTTGATTTGTCTCTAGCCTCCAGGGACACAGATAGCAAAAAAGTTTCCAGGTGACACATTGTAGCCTATTAAGAGTCCTGATTTTAACTGACCATGGAGGTCAGAGGAAGCTACAGAGTTCAGGGAGAAAGATTGGATTTCCTGCCTCAGACCCTCTGGTGGTTATGATCCAGGGACTGTGGATCAGGGGTGGGATGGCCCTGAGATTGATGTGGGCTCTGTGTGAAGTCTCTCTTCTCTGTCCTGGTTCAAGGTACAGCTTCCAGGCCTCCTATGTGATACCCCAGCTTGTCCCAGCTCACAGGAAACTCCCCCAAGCCCATCCCTTCTCTTGGTCAGGACTGCAGCCAGCCGCTTCACCTCCTGAGCTGTGGTTATTTCCCCTTTCCTAGCTGTCAGGACCATCTGCAGATGTTGCAGGCATACATTTGGGGCTCAGCAGCAGATCCAGTTTGATTGGCTGTGGCTGGATCCAAGGGGTCCTACCCAAGGCATGTTGCTTTTTCCTTTTAGGGAAGTCAGTTCTCTCCGCTTGTTTCTCCTCCTCTTTCTGGATGTCTCACCAGCAAATCTCCACAGGGCCCCGCACCCGCGACCAGTCTGTGATTCACATGGAGCCTGCCAGATTGCTCACTCCAAAACCCAGTGCTGGCCATGCCCCTTCTTCCCTGGACACAGTCCAGGACTCTCCCCCCATGCCAACCATCTTAGCTTCAAATGTGAAAATAAAACAGTAAAATAATGTCAGTATAGAGCCTTCTTTTTGAGTGAAATGTCACATGGAACCTCAGTGTGTAGAACTGAAAGGCTGGGTCTAGCTCAGTTCAGTAGAGAGCTCACCTAGCGTACACAAAGCCTTGGGTGCTAACCCGGGCTCTACATGAGACGGAGCATCGGGGCGCAAGCCTGTGATCCCAGCACTCAGGAGGCCCAGGCAATGGAAAGTGGAGGAGACAGGATCAGAAGTTGAAGATTGGGTCAACAAGATGGCTGACTTACTGTGAAAGCCTGTGGTACCTGAGTTCCAGCCCCCAGAGCTCCCGGTAGAAGGAGAGAACCGCCTCCAGAAAGTTGTCCTTTCATGTCCACATGTGTGGGCACTTGTGTATCTGCATCTACAGCATGTCAGTAGGACTTACTGCTGCCAGTGTGGCTTGAAAACCCAGCTCAGGGTTCAGGGAGAGACCATCTCAAGGGGTTGTCTTTGTTCATTTTTAAAATATCCCTTTGTTTCTTTTCCTTTGGGTATTTGATAAGCAATAATTTTAAAATAGACTTTAATTTTTTTTTAAACAGACTTGAATGTATAGAAAAAAA